>WEIB01000533.1:0-39776 GCA_015476505.1 Urochloa ruziziensis
GAATGAAACGCTGAAACAAAGCATCAACCGACTCTCCAGGCAAATGAGCGAAATTCTCATATTCTCTCCTGTACATCGAGAAAAGCCTAGCCTTGACATGGCTATCACCACCGTGGGCTACCTTGAGCTTCTGTCAGATCTGGCTAGCTAGGTCCTCGCCCAAAACACGCTCAAACTCCTCGGCGGACAAAGCACGGAACAAGTAGTCAACAGCTCGAGCATTCGCCTCAAATCTATCCTTTGCATCCTGGGCATCTAAGTTGGTGGGATTGACATAGTTTTCATCTTTCGTCACATCCCACAGCAACTTTCCTTTGCCTCGCAAGAAAGCGCCCATACGCGCGACCCAGTTCGGGTAGTTCTTCCCATCGAAGTGCGGAGGCCCGGAACCCCGATCTTGGTACGCCATCTTTGGATCTTAGACTGGTTAGAGTCGCAAAGACCCGTAACCGGCTTTGATACTAATTGAAGGACCGAAACGGCGACCAGAGAGGTGGGGAGTGAATGGGAGCCGATAAAAATTCTTTCCAACCGATCCGGCTATTCTCCCAAAACAACTCCGAAACCTCCGAGAGCAATCTTGCCAAGATCACGTAGCCACTGTCAAGCTACTGACCCTAGGAACAAGAAACGAGCAGCGGAACTTGAACCAATCGAAACGAACACCAAAACGACCCGAAACACGGCTCGATCTAACACACCCAGGGGGGCGGTTAAACCGCCTGGGCCTGGGTGGCTCGGGAAAAAGTCAAAACAAAAGTGGATCTCCCAAACCGCTTGAGCTCTTGAGGCGAGATTTTGGTCAGATGATCTAGACCTCCAGTGGAGTGTTTTCCCAAAAGATCTCGGCCTCTAACTCAGTACAACTCCCGGAATCACAGATCTCACGAAGAACACCATGACCTCGAGTTCATCCCGAAAATCTCAAATCCAGAGCGATTCTCGGCGTTTGGGGGCAAAGGATCACCAGCAAAAGAGGCACAAGGCACTCATACGTGAATCCCCCAAAGAAATCCGAGAGAAAACGCCCTAGAACAAGAAGAACGAAAATCCCCCAAAAATAGCTCCGAAAATACCCACGAAAATGGAAAAAGGAAAGGGAGCTCGGGAAATCAGATCATGGCACAAAGATGAGCAGCACAAACTCCATCACATAACCATGAATTCACCTATACAAAAACTAAGAAAGATTCGAAGTAGTTCTAGGTGGAGGGGATGAAGGGAAAACTAGTTCAAAGTAAAACCTAAAGAGTTAGCAGCCACCAGCCCTGGGAGGGGCTATTAGTAGTCCAAGTGGTGGTGCTCTAAAGACTAAACTACCCCTAAGTGATACATACCCCTCAGGGGCAAATTTGACATTTGATCTTCAGATATTTTCCGGCTCGGGCACCTTCCACTGCAAGCTAGCTTCCCTCCGACGCAAGCCTTGCAGTCACGCCGCGTGTCCTCCGGATCGAAGCTCCTCGACGCCGTTTTTGGGCCTGCCCGGGGGGGCGGTTAAACCGGCCCTGGGGGCGGTTAAACCGCCCCTGCCAGCCACACTTGGCCCAGCAGCCCATCTTCGCCACGTCGAGTCCTCGGTCCTTGGTTTTGAGGCCCAAACCAAGGGAAACCGTCCACCGATGATTTTGTGGCCAAATCACCAAACCCCGCGCGCAAACTTCGGTTGTCAGCCGCCACCTTGCGCCAGCTTCTCGTCCGCATACGAGCTTCGGTTGTGAGCCGCTACCTCGCACCGGAATCACGTCCCCTTGCTCGTTCTTGCCAGCATGTGAACCGCACTTGATCCATCTGGCCACCGGGTCCCTCGAACCAAGCCTACTTGTCTCTCCGCTCCTCGGAGGCCACCATGGCTAAGACCTTTCGCGCCTGTTCTTCACCTGCACCAATGCAACCAAGCCGCATTCTACACCTGCAATACTTGAGCCAAGGGAAACGTCAATCCACACCACGTTGTCAATCACTCATCACACCAGGAAGCGACCATCCACCGGTCCTCGGACACACCGGGTCCTCAGTTGTGCTCGCCAAGGCAGATAGGGAAGGCTTGTCGTAGGTCAAGTGGATGGCAGCGGCGAAGCTGTTAACTGTCAAAGATTTTAGCGTGGCCTCGCTGGAATCAACGATGCGATCGGCTTGGAATACTGCAAAAGTGGCGACCTTTCGACCGATCGGTAAGAATCTATTCATTGTCCAGGCCTTTTGCTTGGGGGACTGGAAGCGCATCATGGAGGAAAGGCCATGGATTTTTTGGGGCTATGCACTAATGCTAGAAGAGTTTGACAGTTCCACCACCATACCAAAGGCCATGCCACACAAGGTGCCAGTATGGATTCAAATCCACAGAGTCCCGCTGCTGTACTGCATTGAATCCATTCTCAAGCAGTTAGCTGGCAAGGTTCGAGGACTGGTAACCATGGAGATGACGGTTGATGCTTCCAGAGATGGTGAGTTTTTAGAGCAAGGGTAGAGCTAGTGGAGAAAAAATAACTGGTGAGATTTGTGACCCTGTCTCCAGAGGGCTACGAGAACATCATATTTACAATCAGGTATGAGAAGACCCCTCGCTTTTGTGCACATTGTGGACTGATGGGACATGTGCACTTGGAATGTGGAGCTGGAGAATACACGGAGGAGGAGTAGCAGTTTGGGGATTGGATGAAAGCTGATGAGTATACTTGGCATCCAGGCACCCCCCGAGTTAGAAGCGCCTTTACTGATGCGCCCAAGGGAGGAAACTATGGAGGAACTGGACGTGGGCGCGGTAACCATAATACACGTTCTGGCAGAGAGACAGTCTGGAGGGAGAAGGAGGAGCAGGACAGGGCTAACCGAAGCACAAGGAAGAGAACCTCGGAAGAAGCGTCAGGGGGAGCAGGGTGTTGGTATTTCTTATGACCTACATATAAATCTGCAAGCGTACGGATACCGATGTAGCTTTCACCCAGGAGTATTCCAGGGATCGATTTCCACGGGGAACGAGAAGTGTACTAATCCTTTAATTAATTCATCCAAAAGGGTAATATGGGTGATATGGATGACAACAAAAATAAAGGAAGAGATAAAAAAGGATGAGGGTAGAGAGGGTACTTGTGTAGCAATACTGGGTATTTCGATAGATCAAGCAAAGCAGACTTGTTCAAGAGAGTTCACTTCGGGCGCCTGAGACACCACCACTCACAGAAAGGGATGAGAAGGGGAGTGGTATCACCTACCCTAAGTCCTACAGTCCAGAACTAACGTGGTGGATTACGTCGGCCGGACAGGGCTCTCACCACCTGCCGGCTACCACAACTATTCCGTTGAACTAGGTGCAAACCAAGCTAACGACTAGTCTAGGCACCACGCCTATACTAATAATTACTACTTCACTTGATATCAGAGTGAAGCACCCACTACTAAATAGTGAACGAGGAACCAGTGAACAAAAGCTAGCAAGACTAAATGCTTAATAAATCAGAAGGGAGCCAGAATTACCAGACAAGACCCGGATGTTACTCGAAGTTGAGCCGCATCCGTCGAGGTACAAAGTGGAAGAGAAGCCGACAGCTCCGGCTTCTCTCCCGGACTCTCACCTCACCTCTCTCCCTATTTTCTAATTATGGGAGTGGTAGCACTTCACCCTAGATCTTCTTCTCCTCTCTTTTGTTGTGCCTTGAGTGGGGGTGAAGGGCGCCTTTTATAGCCTCCCAAGCATGGAAGCCAGCATAGACGTTAAGCCACATGCTTGCTTAGCTTCCATGCAAAAGGGGAGGCGTAACCGCCACAAAAGTGGGACGGCCGGCCTCATCTAGGCCGTTTGGCTTGGCACTGTTGCCATCTGGCACCACCTTTCGTGTGGACGCTCCTGAAGACGTCCTGAGGTCGGTAGTTGCTGCATTGGTGGCAGTTGTGACAATTGGGGGCCGAACGACCTAGGGGAGGCCGGTCGGCCTGGCCCTGACTCTTCTCGGCCCTCCATTGCACCGACTCGCTCATAAACGGTCGCATGTTGTCCCTTGAGGCGGTTTTGGTTGCGTTGATTTGAAGCTGTCCGAGAATCCTAGGTTGGTGGACCCTTCAATCCATGCCTTAGGCCTTTCGGGTCCTCGGATCAAACCAACATTGATCTCATGTCTCAGGGTGTTTGTTGATGTGTTAGTTGTCCCTGGATCAATGACGTGGCCAGATGAGGGGATAGGAGGCCGGTAGGCCTAGGCTAGGCCGGTCAGCCTGGGTTTGGCTCCATATTTTCTCTCTTTTCTCCTGTATGCTCTTGCACTCACAAATCATTCAAAACTTGTGGAACTCATTAGTATAAATGATATTAGCATGATTATCACTATATGAGCATGAAATCCAGAGAAATGTTGGCGGTAAAATCGTATGATAACGACCGTCAACACAGGGCATGAAGAAGAGTTGAAAGATACAGCATCGAGTCCTGCTAAGCCTGGTGTGACTCACCCTACGAAGGAAAATGATCCACCTACCAAGAAGAGCTTAGACTTGGTGAATGTTTCTCCATCAAAACAGGCACCTGTGGGAGTCCCTCCTTCCCCACCGAGCTACATTTAACCAAGAGAGCAGAAGAGGCCAAGGAAGGAAGTCAAAGGGAAGCAAATAGAAAAGAATGAGGTGGGCTCCCTAGAGGAGCACCGCCAGTCCCAATGAGTTGCCTAAGTTGGAACTGTCACGGACTTGGCAATGGCGCGATAGTTAAGGAGCTTCGCGATCTGGCAAAGAAGTTTGCCCCATATGTGTTGTGTGTTCTAGAAACTCAAGTTCACAAAACATGAGTGGAAGGTTTGAAGAAGTCTTTGGGTTTTGATAATTCCTTCGCTGTAAGCAGTAGCCGCCGTAGTGGCGGCCTAGGTACCTTTTGTAATAATGAAATAAAGATGGAGATTTTACCGTACTCACAGTATCACATTGATGCCATTGTTTCAGAAGGGGAGTGTGACCCTTGGCGATTAACCTGTGTGTACGGGGAAGAACAAACGACTGAGAGGCAGAAAACATGGGATTTGTTAAAGTTTATCAAGTCATCATCACATCTACCAAGGGTATGTGTTGGAGACTTTAACGAAGTTTTACATCAAACGAAGCATGTGGGAGTGCAGGAGAGGAGTCTTCGGCAGATCGCAGGCTTTCGGGAGATGGTGGATGTATGCAGTTTTCATGACCTAGGTTATGAAGGCTGCAGTTGGACGTTTGAGAAGAAAGTGGCAGGAGGCACATACTGCCTTGTACGGCTTGATCGTGTTCTCTCTACACCAGAATGGAGCGCCCGTTTTCCGACAGCGTCGGTTCAGCATTTGTCCGTAGCGGCATCTGTTGGCACTCCTTAGCGTCACGTTTTAGCAACGCTCAAAGCGCGTAGATATATGTCGTTGTATGCAAAATTAATTCTGCAAGCGCACAGAATATATCTCGTTGTAGCACTTCACTTTGGGAGTAACCCCAGGGTATCGTATTTATATTTCCGCAGGGAAGCAGATGGTTAAAGTGTATTGAAGAATGAAATGATATATCTTGCCAGAAATATCAAGCCACAAACCCAGGGGCACAAACTCTCGGTTTGGGTGGATAATGGTCAAGTTAATGACCGGATAGAAGGTCTGAAAGACCAGCGACACACAGAGCACCTATTTCTAAAGAAAAGGAAAGACGCTGGGAGAGACCGGACCTAGACTCTTTCTAACTCAGAGCAAAAGGCACTCTAGCCTTAGCCTAGACCCTAGCTTAGATACCGAGAACAGAGCTCGCTTCGACAACTAGAACGGGAGAACCTCAGAACGGGATGAGAGAGGGGGTTCTCCAGGCTCAGCACTACTGTTATGAGTACACCCGAACGTGGTGGACTACGAAGGACGGACAGGGCTGTCACCACCTGCCGCCTACCACTGCAGTTCCGTGGGGTGCAACACACTTCCTAGTTAATCAACAAGCCAGACACCACGTCTGCACTCGATGATTAAGATTTCTCTTGACGCCTGTCAAGAGAAATCCCCGTCTTCCCTAAGGCGTCTTACGGCCCGGTCAAGGCGAGCAAACCCGCGAGATAAAGCCCGGTAGAGCTAAACTAAACTCTATACTAAAACTAAAGGGGATAGGACTTTGCTCTAAAGAGAGCAAGATCTTTACTCTAAAAGAAGAGCAAGATAGAAATATAAAAGATAACTTAAGCTCTGAAGTAAGAAAGTAATTATATAAATAAACTCTTCAAAAGAAGGAAAGGATACAAGAGCTTTACCAGAACTTCGAAGACTCCGAAGATCCGAGCTGAGCTCGACTCGACTCTACTCCCAACTCTAATCCTAATCTAAGAAATGAAAAAGATACTAGAGCTCCCTTCAAGTAGAGACTTGAGTGATGTGGTGTGTGTCTTGAATGGAAGACTGAGCAGCCTTTTATAGCCTCCATGGGGTGGATGTCAGCTTAATCTTCACGCCACCATCCTGCTTAGCATCCACGCTGAAGAGGGTAGCTTGAGGCCACAGCAACAGGCCGGCCGGCCTGGTGTAGGCCGATCGGCCTACACCTGGCACGTCTGGCCACCGACTTCGTCGTGGATGCTTCTGATTGCTCCCTGAGGTCGGTAACGGTTGCGTTTAGTTGAGGCTGTCCAAGAATTGAGGTTGTGGGCCCTCTAATCCATGTGTCTTGCACTTAGGCCTTTCAGGGTCCTTGGATCAAACCGACGTTGATTGCACGGTGCTTGATCATCCTGGGTGTTTATTGAACTTGTGGATCAGTGACGTGGCCAGACCTGGCCAGAGGAGGCCGGTCGGCCTGGGCTAGGCCGGCCAGCCTGGCCTTGTGCCAGGTTTGGCCCCTGTTTCACCAGTTTTGTCCTGCAACCATAACTCATCTAAAACTTGTGGAATTTGTCAATAAAATAGTTTTATGCATGGAATATGGTATGATCATCCTCATTTTACCGAAATGTTGACGGTCACTACGAGGTTATAATGGCTGTCAACACGCCCCCAAGCTTAGACTCTTGCTCATCCTCGAGCAAGGCTAGAACTCTAGGTTCGGTAGGTCAGTAGTTGCTTCAATGTGTATACTCTTAAAGCACCTTGTGCTTAAGCCAAAACTCAACGAATCACTTGAATAAGTTGGCATAAAAGAGAACTCATACCATGGTTCCACGTGGGGCTGCAGCGGTTCACGTTTTGTGCTGTTGAGAGCTTGAACTGTCATCTCTAAAGTATTTCCTGTAACTTTTCAGGTTCCATCTCGGAGATATGAATTTTTCAAAAGATGGTTTATTCATTCCCCGATGGTACTCTCGAGTCACTCAAGGTGTTTAATCCTCACTCTTGGTCGGGATTGACCAATTTTTTTTCTACACTAAGGCTGAAGTGGAGTTATAGGTAGGGTAAGAGTGGCATACCTTGGTTACTTCTGTTGTCGAGTCGAAGAGTGGTCCGCGAGCGAGGACACTCGTCAAATTCCGGTCTTTGGAATTCATAGGGTTTCAAATGGAGAGGGAGAAAGTGTGATGCTCAAAGGTCTTGGGACTCCTTATTTTTTTTCTCTCTCATATTTTTGAGATGTTTATTTTTTTCAGATGGAGCATTTGTCTCCATATTTTTTTTCAAATACATCTCTTCTCTTACTTTGGTAATAGAGAGGAATTCAGCTTTGTATGGAGTAATTGAGGACCTTTAGGGTGAGCTTTGTGATGAAGTGAGTGTATGTCATCGACGGTGGACGTCAACCCGGAGCGGGACTTTGACTAGTCGGACATTTTGAGGCTGAGGTGGATGGGAAGACCGGTAAACGACAAGTGCCTTCTGCAAGCGGACTTCACCACTCGACAAGACTCAAAGCAACTCAAGATAGCATATGGTAGTTTAAAAGATGTATAACTGTTTAGGCTCTGGGTAGGACATTTTAAACCATCGAGGAAGATTCACCATGTAACATTTTATAAAAACTTCCGAGAGGTTCCTTACTAAGCATGCAGTTATACCTCGAAACAAACTATATCAAAACTCACAATAACTTAAACAATGAACAAGTGCTCTTGCTCCCACAGTTTTATCATGGCGGATCCTTAAATGCCAACGAGCTCAAATACTCAAGAGTAAAGGATTAAGCACGAGACACTTAGAGGGCATAAACAGAGCAACTTTCATCATTCCAGAGGTTCTCAACCATAATTCCATACATAAAGACATCTTTTGGAGCTTTTATTATGATTATTTTAGCATTTAATTATTTTATTTTATCATAGCAAAGCAAGGCAAGGCAAGGCAAGGCAACGGCAACGGCTTTCGATCATACCTGAGACTCCCCCAAGCTTCGATAAAGCTCACTGGTAGTACTGGTTGGGGTCGTAGTGCATGTAGTCGAAGAAGCCGTGAATGTCGGTCTGGAGGGATGTGGTCATCCCCCAGTTCTGCTGCGTGAGATCGGTGTTGTGTGCAACTTCATCTCTGAGCTGCTGTTGTTGCAGAGTCATCGTCTCCAACCTGGTACTAAGATCAGTGATCCCCCGGGAGACCGGGTTCTCGTAGTCATACCTGGCGGAGGCGGATGGTCCGACCTGCGGGCCGTATCCTGCCGTTCTTTGATGGTAGCCGAACGCCTCCTCAAAACTCATGTTGGCAGTGGGGTTCTCCGTCGGCTGCTGGTAGTCGTACTCGGGCTGAGGTGCGGTAGATGTTCCGGCTTCACTGTCATGCCTGGCTCGCCTGCCACGTGTTGCAAGGCCTGCAACACTGTGGCGAGCGGGTTCCTTCCTTCTAAGCTGCATGGTTAGACTTTTCGCTGATCTCAGCGACAAAGCTGGGCATGGAAGCTCGACTTCGTCGATGAAACCAGGATAACACATGAAAAGAGTATGGCTAGGGCCCTCGCGCATCAAGTGACCCTGGATAAAATGGTCTAAACCAATGCAAGACTGATACTCTTGTGTAGCGGGAAGGAAAGTGACTTGAGCGCCCTGCAAAGCACCAACATGGGTGGCAATGCGGGTGACTAGCGAGGTTATGTCAATTGTGGCTCGGCCACTGACTAACCTCTGCCAGTCATCAAGCATGCTCATGACCGGTGAGAAACGAATTTTCTTGACCATGGCATAAAGGCACTCTAAATCAGGCAAGAGGCAAAGACGCAAGTCAGCGCGTGGGTGGACCACCATAGCGATCCACTTCGCCAGAAAGCGAAGAGTGGGGTTTTGGATGGCAGTGATGCTATTTTTTTCCGAGGATGGATCGCCTGTGATGCTATCCCACCATGCGGCACGGTTGTACCGGTGGTTAGTCACCAACAGGTTGGCATCAATGATGCATCTCTTGTTGAAACCAAGAGCCTCACTGGGTTGCTTCGGGGTTAAGATAAAATCCTCGTTGAAAAACCGAAAGCAAATATTTGTCTCGTTGGGAAGAACTTCGATTTTCAAACTCATCAAAAACTCCATTGTGAGAAAGTGCGAACCTGTTTCCGGGCGGGGTAGAAGTTTTGCCATCCGGCATTGTTGAAAGCCCGTTCCATGTCTCCTCCGAGACCGGTCTTGATCAGCAGCATGGGGTCGAAGTACTTGGCATGTGTGTAGTAGCGGTCCTGGAGCTTGTCCAGCACCATTCTCTCTTCTTCGGACCGAGCAATGATGTGCTCGACCCGAGTCATGATCCGGATGCGGAGCCTGTTCCGAGGCACTTCTTCCTCTTGGGACTCTGTGTCTTGTCGAGTCGAGTCGACAGACATAGTGTCCCGAGAACCAGATGATCCCTGAGAGCGGCGGGAGCTCGAAGAGCTGAGCTTGGTCACGACTCCACGTGTCGTCTGACGTGCTCTTGTCCACATGATTTCCTGCAAAAGGTTAGTCTCACAATACCCGAAGGAAATCAGGGGTTAGACAATCGAAAGTTAGACGTTCTTGTGGGAGATTGATCACCACAACTCGGTTAGTCGTTCTTGTGGGGTAAGAACCACCACAAACGTTCTCGTTCAACCGGTAGGGGTTTGTTCTCACAAGAATTCAAGGATGGATTTTAGCAGAATTTTCTTGTGGTTTAAACTCTAACCTCACTTAGAGATTTTTGAAATTCAAACGAGTGAGAAGGGAAGCGCTCAGGATGCATGCATACCTGTGCTTGGGGCTACTTCCTGAAGTGTTGGGCACCGGCTTTTATAGAGGTGCGGCAGGGGGAGGCCGGCCGGCCTGAGGCAGGCCTTTCGGCCTGCACATGGCGCCGGTCGTGCCCATCCCTTTGTCGGTGGTCACGTTCCTGTAGCTGGTACTGCTGTTTGGTGAGGATGGGACGTCGACGGTGGAGGGAGGCCGGCCGGCCTGCCTGGGGCCGCTCGGCCTAGGGTCGTGCCCATTTTCCTCCACCCTTTGGTGTCGTGCTCGTGCACGATGCCTGCTGCTTTGCTGCTGTGATCTGGCCATAGTTGATGACAAGTGGGGCCGGCCGGCCTAAAATTTGGCCGAATTTTTTTTATATGCTACTTAATGCATAAATGAAATATGAATGCAAGCTTCGAAAATTAAACGTGTTGTGCTGAATGAAAAGAATTGAAATGAAAAAAAATATTCTATATGCAATGCAAGGATACGTACCATATACCTTATGGCGAGGGCTCGAGTTTTTCGTCCTGAGCGGAACTCTCCGATTCCTTGTTCGGGACTGCTTTTACCCGCCATTCCTTTCGGACGGGATGGGACTTGGATTCAACCTCCTTATCGCGCTTTGCTTGCTCCTCCAGCGCTTTGGTTCTCGATATCCTTCGCCGTGCATGATAGCGATCATGCCTCTTCTTTTCTTTGGCCGCGAAGGCTTCCACCATCTTCATGAGCGTTTCTACGCTCGGCATCTTGGACTTTTGGGGCATGACTTCTTCGACCATATTAACTTGATGGGGGATCTCCTTAGGACGGAAAGAGAAACTCTCGGTCCCTCCGTTAATCCTAAGTTGAATGGTCCCACGTCCCACGTCGATGTTCGCATTCGCAGTACTTAAGAACGGTCTCCCAAGAATGAGAGAGTTCGTTGCTCTGGCTTCCATATCTAGGACGATGAAATCCACAGGGATGAAGAAATCCCTGATCTTGACCGGAACATTTTCTGCGACTCCATGGGGGTAGCGAATCGATTGATCTGCTAGCTACAAACACATGGGTGTAGAGACAAGCGATATATGTTTAAGGTGGTCAAAGACTACCTTGGGCATTACGCTGACGCTCGCCCCCAAGTCACATAGGGCGTTGTCGAAGTCATGGCCTCCAATTGAGCATGATATTGTGGGGCAGCCAGGATCTTTCTTCTTGAGGTGGGGCACGAGTATAGCAGAGCTACATTCCTCGGTCAGCTGTACCATCTCCCTTGTGGGTAAAGTCCGCTTGTTGCTAAGTATATCCTTGATGTACTTGGCATATGTCGGGACCTGCAAAGCATCAAGTAGTGGTATTCTCCTCCGTTCTGGGAACGGGAGGAAAGTGGGATCTCGGCTGTCGCTTGAGGCTCGTGGTGCCTCGTTCCCCTCCTTTGAGACAGGGGTGGTTTCCTCGTCGTCTTCCTCTTCGGCGGCCGCCTCGGCTTGGCTAGCTTCCTTTTATCGGGTACCTGCATCTTGTGGATTGTGTGGATCCCGCGTGGACTTGCCAGTCCGCGTGGTCACCGCACTAACATTCTCCTTGAAAGGAACTTCCAGTTGCCCGGGTAACTTTCCCGCATTTGGGTTAGGACAGGATGCAGCCAGCTGAGCCACTTGTGTTTCAATCATTTTATTGAAGCTCAGCTGGTTCTTAACGACAGAATTAAAAGCTTCTATCTGGGAGGCCATCGACTCCATAACTTTATCATTGGCAAGAAATTTCTTGCTAATGCTATCGTTAATTTGTTTTTGGTCATACCAGATGTCCTTTAGCGACGGTTGAAAACCGTTGTTAGAGCCATTACCTTGCTGTTGGCCGAAGGGGAAATTGGGCTTGGAATTCCAACCTTGTTGAGGACGGAAGCCTGAATTGTTGTTATTCCCAATGAAATAGGCTTCTTCTTGTGTCATCGGGCAAGTGTCGCCCGAGTGTCCTGCTTCTCCACACGTTTCACATGTGATTCTCTCCTCCATGATCTGATTCATCTCCTTGCCAGGAGATTCCATCTTCTTCAAGAGGAGGTCCATCTTAGCGGCCAGCATATCAACGGAGTCAATTTGATGTACTCCCTTGCGGGGAGCTTGTCTTTCTCCTATCCAGCTCTGGTGAGTGGATATCTTCTCGATTAGCGCCTTTGCTGCGTCTACATCCAACGAGAGGAAGGCTCCTCCCGCTGCTGCATCCAACATCTCTTGCGATCGTCGGCTCATGCTGTGGAAGAAGTTCTGGGTAATCAGCCAATCTTCCACACCATGGTGAGGGCAGGCTGCAATATACTCTTGCAGTCGCTCCCAAGCTTCGGGAATTGTCTCTCCGTCTAGCTGCTGAAAGCTAGTGATTTTTTCCTCGGAGGGCATTGGTTTTGCCCACCGGGATGTACTTGGCCAGAAATGCGTCTGCGCACGTCTGCCAGCGTCCTTCGAATGATGCCTTGTTGGCGTAAAACCACTCCTTTGCTTTCCCAAGCAAGGAGAATGGGAAGAGTTGAAGGCGGATGTTGTTGATCGGTGTGCCATTGGGGTTGATAGTGCTTGCACACCTCCAGAAAATTCCGAAGGTGAGCGTTCGCATCCTCAATCGCCTTTCCGCAGAAAGGGCTGGCCTGAACCATGTTTACCAGGCCAGTCCTCAGCTCAAATGCACCTTCCTGTGCGTTTGACAGTCCCGGGAAGTTGCTGCTTGACGGGGCTGAGAACTCATGGAGCGTCTTCTTTGCTTGAGCCATAATCTCTGGAGACTCTGGGGCTGAAGAAAACGACGAATCTGAATCTGATTCGGACTCGGAGTCGGATGACGACTCGAATATGTTGCTTGAGCTGAGTGAAATCTGAGGAGGTACGACTCTCTTTCGCACTACTCTTCCAATGCGTTCTGGATTTGGATCAAAGTTTGATGGCAGGTTGAAACCAGTCATGCACTACCCTGCAAACACATCAAAAATAGACGAATGTTGCAGTGGTGAGGTCACTAAGGTTAGTGGTTTGGTAAATCTGTAAAGATAATCAAATGATTCAACAATAACTTTAGCCAATTGCTTCCCCGGCAACGGCGCCAGAAATGCTTGTTGACACTCCTTAGCGTCACGTTTTAGCAATGCTCAAGAGCGCGTAGATATATGTCGTTGTATGCAAAATTAATTCTGCAAGCGCACAGAATATATCTCGTTGTAGCACTTCACCTTGGGAGTAACCCCAGGGTATCGTATTTATATTTCCGCAGGGAAGCAGATGGTTAAAGTGTATTGAAGAATGAAATGATATATCTTGCCAGAAATATCAAGCCACAAACCCAGGGGCACAAACTCTCGGTTTGGGTGGATAATGGTCAAGTTAATGACCGGATAGAAGGTCTGAAAGACCAGCGACACACAGAGCACCTATTTCTAAAGAAAAGGAAAGACACTGGGAGAGACCGGACCTAGACTCTTTCTAACTCAGAGCAAAAGGCACTCTAGCCTTAGCCTAGACCCTAGCTTAGATACCGGGGAACAGAGCTCGCTTCGACGGCTAGAACGGGAGAACCTCAGAACGGGATGAGAGAGGGGTTTCTCCGGGCTCAGCACTACTGTTATGAGTACACCCGAACGTGGTGGACTACGAAGGACGGACAGGGCTGTCACCACCTGCCGCCTACCACTGCAGTTCCGTGGGGTGCAACACACTTCCTAGTTAATCAACAAGCCAGACACCACGTCTGCACTCGATGATTAAGATTTCTCTTGAGGCCTGTCAAGAGAAATCCCCGTCTTCCCTAAGGCGTCTTACGGCCCGGTCAAGGCGAGCAAACCCGCGAGATAAAGCCCGGTAGAGCTAAACTAAACTCTATACTAAAACTAAAGGGGATAGGACTTTGCTCTAAAGAGAGCAAGATCTTTACTCTAAAAGAAGAGCAAGATAGAAATATAAAAGATAACTTAAGCTCTGAAGTAAGAAAGTAATTATATAAATAAACTCTTCAAAAGAAGGAAAGGATACAAGAGCTTTACCAGAACTTCGAAGACTCCGAAGATCCGAGCTGAGCTCGACTCGACTCTACTCCCAACTCTAATCCTAATCTAAGAAATGAAAAAGATACTAGAGCTCCCTTCAAGTAGAGACTTGAGTGATGTGGTGTGTGTCTTGAATGGAAGACTGAGCAGCCTTTTATAGCCTCCATGGGGTGGATGTCAGCTTAATCTTCACGCCACCATCCTGCTTAGCATCCACGCTGAAGAGGGTAGCTTGAGGCCACAGCAACAGGCCGGCCGGCCTGGTGTAGGCCGATCGGCCTACACCTGGCACGTCTAGCCACCGACTTCGTCATGGACGCTTCTGATTTCTCCCTGAGGTCGGTAACGGTTGCGTTCAGTTGAGGCTGTCCAAGAATCCGAGGTTGTGGGCCCTCTAATCCATGTGTCTTGCACTCTAGGCCTTTCGGGTCCTTGGATCAAACCGACGTTGATTGCACGGTGCTTGATCATCCTGGGTGTTTGATTGAACTTGTGGATCAGTGACGTGGCCAGACCTGGCCAGATGAGGCCGGTCGGCCTGGGCTAGACCGGCCGGCCTGGCCTTGTGCCGGGTTTGGCCCCTGTTTCACCAGTTTTGTCCTGCAACCATAACTCATCCAAAACTTGTGGAATTTGTCAATAAAAATAGTTTTATGCATGGAATATGGTATGATCATCCTCATTTTACCGAAATGTTGACGGTCACTACGAGGTTATAATGGCTGTCAACAGCATCATACCACATCCCGATACTCCTGCAGTGGAATCGGAGAAGGGTGCAAAGATGACGACGGGGTTGTTTCAAGTACGAGGTGATGTGGGAGACTCACCAGGATTTCTCGAAGATGCCATCACATATGTGGCAGTAGGCGGGCAATACAAGCAATCTGCAAGAGCTTCAAAATAAGCTGCAGCAAATGGCTGCCTTAACGGGCTGGGAAAGATCAACTTTTGGCCATGTCCGCAGGGAGCTGCAACGAATGGAGGAGGAGCTGGAAAAGCTCAGGAATGATCCGAATCGGTCAGGACCTACCCACGCCAAGCTGAAAATTGTAGAGAGACTGGTGGAACTTCATCATAGAGAGGAGCTAATGTGGAAGCAACAAGCAAGAATTGAATGGCTGCGGGCTAGCAATAAGAACACCCATTTTTTCCACATTCGAGCTTCAATGAGGAGAATAAAGAACAAGATAGTTAAACTCAAGAAGCCTGATGGGTAGTTTACCGAGGATGACCAGGAGATGGCGAGCTTAACAACTGATTTTTATAGGCTTCTCTACACCTCAGAAGGCACTGTTAATTTGGAGGAAGTGCTAGCTCATGTCCCAGTCAAAGCGACGCCGGAGATGAATAACCGTCTTTTGTCACCGTTTCGAGATTCTGGGGTTAAGGAGCTCTTTTCCAAATGTTCCCTACTAAGGCTCCAGGGCCTGACGGCTTCCCGGCACATTTTTTTCCAACAACACTGGGAGTTGTGTGGAGAAGAAGTGACCTTAGCAGTGCTAATGGTTTTGCATGGGGAGGAGGATCCAGCAAGCATTAACGAAACCTTTATTGTCTTGATCCCAAAGGTGGCAAGCCCGAAGGAGCTAGGTCAATTTAGGCCTATCAGCCTATGTAATGTGATTTACAAGATCGCGTCGAAGGTCTTGACTAACAGACTAAAGACTCTACTGCCGGATGTTATATCTGAGGAACAATCATCCTTTGTGCCACGGCACCTGATCATGGACAACATCCTCACGACCTATGAGTGTTTGCACATTATGAAGGAAAAGCGTCCGCAGGATAATCAGTATTGTGCTCTAAAGCTAGATATGCAGAAAGCGTATGACAGAGTTGAGTGGGACTATCTAAGTGCGATTTATTTGTGTTGGCAACAGAGGGCCTTTTCGTGCCTGCTACAGTCTAGAACTCGGTCATCAGAACTCAAAGGTATTATGGTAGCACTGTCGGCTTCGATGGTGTCTCACCTTCTCTTTGTAGATGACAGCCTGCTGCTTTTCAAGGGGAACAGGGAGAATGCTCTTGTCATCAAATATGTACTACAACTCTACTGCCAGGCATCGGGACAAAGGATAAATTTAGACAAGTCATCAATTTATTTTGCCAAGGGATGCAGGCAGCTTTTTTGTGACGAGATGAAGGAGATCCTAGATGTGCAAAAGGAATCTCTCAATGAGAAATATTTGGGAATGCCATCGGATGTGGGTAACTCAACCAATGGTGCGTTCAAGTATCTCAAGGATCGTGTATGGAAGAGAGTACAGGGATGGATGGAGCAATGCCTGTCAATGGCTGGGAAGGAGGTACTGATTAAGGTCGTCGCCCAAGCAATCCCTACCTACTCGATGTCGTGTTTCAAACTACCAAGAGGCCTTTGTCACCATATAAACAGTTTACTTCGCAATTTTAGGTGGGGGAGCAAGGAAGGCAAGAGGAAAACATGTTGGGTTGCGTGGGACGATATGGTTAAGCCGAAGTTTTTTGGTGGCCTCGGTTTCAGGGACATAGAGCCTTTTCACCTAGCGTTACTTGCAAAGCAAGCATGAGGAATTTTGCAAGACGGGTGCTCTTTGAGTGCATGGATACTAAAGGCAGTATATTTCCCATTGGGTGACTTCCTAGAAGCACAATTGGGCGTGTGGCCTTCCCGCACATGGCGCTCAATAGTGGATGGAAGGGAGGTACTGAAGCAAGGTATGATCCGTCGGATAGGGACGGGAGAAACAACGGTGAAGGACCGATTAGGCGACCAGAGAGGGGAGGAGTGAATGGGAGCCGATAAAAATTCTTCTCAAGATCCGGCTTCTCCCAACTCAATCCAAATCTAATGGACCGACCTTGCCAAGATCACGTAGCTACTGTGAGGCTATTGACCCTAGGAATAAGATCAACGCAGCGGAACACAAATCAAACAAATCCAACAAGAATCGATCAAAGACACCCCAAATCACTTCTTCTCGGCCAGGGGCGGTCACACCTCTATCCAGGAGCGGTTGCACCGCCCTTGCCTAGCACCGTTCAGCCAGGGGCAGTTGGACCGCCCTCCAGGGGCGGTTGGACCGGTCCTGCACGGATCTGCGCAAAAAACTCGAGCGCAAAGTCAACTCATGAACGGATCTCCCAAACGGCTTGGGCTTTTGACACGAAACCGTGGGTGGATGATATACACCTCAAGATGAGGCTATGCCCCAAAAATCTCGGCCTCAAACCCTCTACAACTTCGGTAATTTCAGATCTTGCGAAGAACACCCATACCTCGAGTTCATCCGGGAAACTTCGAATCTAGACCGATTCTCGGCGTTTGGGGGCAAGGGATCACCAAGAAAAGAGGCACAAGGCACTCAAGCGTGATTCCCCCAAAGAAATCCAAGAGAAAACGGGGTAGAAAGTGAAGAACGAAAATCTCTCAAAAATTGCTCCGAAAATAGGAAAAAGAAAAAAAGCTCGGGAATTCAAATCATGGCACCAAGACAAATAGATTAAGCTCAATCAACCAACCATGAATTCACCTATATAAACTATGAATGATTCAAAATAGTTCTCGGTGGAGAGGATGAAAGGAAATAAACAAGCCTAGAGAAAACTAGAGAGATAGCAGCCACCAACCCCTAGGGGGTCTATTATATAGTCCAAGTGGTGGTGCTCTAATGACTCAACTACCCCTAAGTGATACATACCCCTCAGGGGCAAATTTGACATTTTCGGCGAAGATATTTTTCTGGCTGGGACACCTTCCACCGCAAGCTTGCTTCCCACCGACGCAAACCTTGCGATCACGCCGCATGTCCTCCGGATCGAAGCTCCTCGATGCTCACGGACGTCCTGCCCAGGTGGGACCGGTCCCACCGCCCCTGGCTGGCAGGCCGGGCCGTCGCTACCCGAGTCCTCGGCCTTGGTTTTGAGGCCCAAACCACCAAACCCTGCATGCAAGCTTCGGTTGTGAGCCGCCACCTTGCACCGGCTTCATGTCCGCGTACGAGCTTCGGTTGTGAGCCGCTACCTCACACCGGAGCATGAGTGGCATGGCACATGCAACCCCCCGACATTCAAGGATGTGTCTAAAGGGACAACTATTGAGGAGCTTGTCGGACGGCCTTAGCGAGACATTGCCCAATAGAGTGTACGCTAAGTGCCATGGCATCACATTAACCTCCATGATGGGGTTAAGATGGGCTTCTATGGTTATTCCCCTTATGGAACAAGGAAGGATCGTAGAGGGAGAACTAATCCAAATTTGTTCGGAATAGCATCTCGCTCCACACAACCACTCCTGATTCATAGCCTCCTTAAGAGTTGTTTCATTAGGAGGATCGGGAGGCAATGGAGGTATCGTAGGCCTATGGGAAGTATCTGTCAGAGAATTTGTAGAGTGATGGATTTGGACAGAAGAGGGTGTTGGTTCAGGGAGAGTATCAGAGAGATCTGCTACGATTGGTGTGGATTCTTGTGATGCTCTCACATCTTCCGACGCGGATGTCTCTTCTATGGGCTCCTCAGGAATTTCTTCCAGGAATTCATCATAGATCCTAGTGTAAGGGGTGTTCTCTAGAATTTTGTCTAGAATGGCCATCCCCTCACTAGGTGCCAAATGAGTGAATGATCCTCCTGAGGACGAATCTAGGAATTCGGCTGATTCGATTTCGAGACCTCTTCTAAAATGTATTAGAAGGATGGGTTCAGGGATCCCTATATCAGGTCCCGTGGCCATAATATAAGTAAATCGAGCCCAAGCGGTCCCTAGCGATTCTCCTTCCCTCTGTTTGAAAGTGAGGGCCTCGATTCGAAGGTCAGCGACCTGAGATTCAGGGAAGAAGGTTAAGCAGAATTTATCTCGTAGTGTCTCCCAGCTTCCCTTCACTCTCCCACGATAGCGATCACACCATATCTTCGCTTGACCCGTCGAAGAGAAGGGAAACACCTTCCATTTTAGAGTTTGTTGGGCCATCCCCGTAATCACGAGACGTGAGCAAATTTGCTCAAATTCCCGTAAGTGAACATAAGGATTCTCCCCTTCAGCTCCAGAAAATGGATTCTCTCTGATCTTGGATATGAATTTTGTGTGTATTCCATAGCCAGAGCTTTTATGGGGTGAGACGATGGTGGTGGCTCCAGATCTTCAGCTTTTGGAGCTGAGAATTGATATAAGGTAGGAGTGGAATTCATGATGGTAGGTGGATGATATGTGGACGAACTAGGTTCGGGATAAGAACAGCTACCGTTCCCCGGCAACGGCGCCAGAAAGCTTGTTGGTATTTCTTATGACCTACAGATAAATCCGCAAGCGTACGGATACCGATGTAGCTTTCACCCGGGAGTATTCCAGGGATCGATTTCCACAGGGAACGAGAAGTGTACTAATCCTTTAATTAATTCGTCTGAAAGGGTATTATGGGGGATATGGATGACAACAAAAAGAAAAGAAGAGATAAAAAGGCTGAGGGTAGAGAGGGTACTTGTGTAGCAATACTGGATATTTCGATAGATCAAGCAAGACAGACTTGTTCAAGAGAGTTCACTTCGGGCGCCTGAGACACCACCACTCACAGAAAGGGATGAGAAGGGGAGTGGTACCGCCTACCCCTAAGTCCTACAGACCAGAATTAACGTGGTGGATTACGTCGGCCGGACCGGGCTGTCACCACCTGCCGGCTACCACAACTATTCCGTTGAACTGGGTGCAAACCAAGGTAACGACTAGTCTAGGCACCACGCCTACACTAATAATTACTACTTCACTTGAATTCAGAGCAAAGCACCCACTACTAAGTAGTGAATGAGGAACCAGAGAACAAGCTAGCAAGACTAAATGCTTAATAAATCAGAAGGAAGCCAGGGTTACCAGACAAGACCCGGATGTTACTCGAAGTTGAGCCGCATCCGCCAAGGTACAAAGTGGAAGAGAAGCCGATAGCTCCGGCTTCTCTCCCGGACTCTCACCTCACCTCTCTCCCTATTTTCTAAGTATGGGAGTGGTAGCACTTCTCCTCTATTTTGTTGTGTTCTTGAGTGGGGGTGAAGGGCGCCTTTTATAGCCTCCCAAGCATGGATTCCTGCGTAACTGTCACGCCACCATCTTGCTTAGCTTCCACGCGAAAGGGGAGGCATAACGGCCACGAAAGAAGGTCGGCCGGCCTCATCTAGGCCGTTCGGCCTGGCACTATTGCCATCTGTCACCGCCTTTCGTGTGGACGCTCCTGATGATGTCGTGAGGTCGGTAGTTGCTGCATTGGTGGCAGTTGTGATAGTTGGAGGCCGAACGGCCGAGGGGAGGCCGGTCGGCCTGGCCCTGACTCCTCTCGGCCCTCCGTTGCACCGACTCACTCATCAACGGTTGCATGTTGTCCCTTGAGGCGGTTTTGGTTGCGTTGATTAGAAGTTGTCCGAGAATCCTAGGTAGGTGGACCTTCCAATCCATGGCTTAGGCCTTTCGGGTCCTCGGATCAAACCAACATTGATCTCATGTCTCAGGGTGTTTGTTGATGTGTTAGTTGTCCCCTGGATCAATGACGTGGCCAGATGAGGGGATAGGAGGCCGGTCGGCCTAGGCTAGGCCGGCCGGCCTGGGTTTGGCTCCATATTTGCTCTCTTTTCTCTTGTATGCTCTTGCACTCACAAATCATTCAAAACTTGTGGAACTCATTAGTATAAATGATATTAGCATGATTATCACTATATGAGCATGAAATCCGGAGAAATGTTGATGGTAAAATCGTATAATAACGATCGTCAACAACAGTATCAATGTGGTGCGGAGTATCAATGGCGATGCCAAAGGTGTTTACGGGCAATTTGTCAAAGAAATCAATGCTAGGAAGGAGGATTTTGTGGAGTTAGACATTGTTCATGAAGTGAGAGTTTTCAACATGGATGCTCATTGTTGGGGGGTAGACTTCGAAAGGCCACGCCCCTGGCGTGTTCGGCTGGGTTTCCGGGTCCAAGCCAGCTTTATTTCTCTACACTTGTGATTTCAAGGAAAGGAGCGGTCGAGAAGAAGGCGGTCAAGAAGCGGACTTCGGATCTTGACTCTAGACCCAAGGGCCCCCTCGGGATGAAGATGAGGATGCCGATGGATGACAAGGCGCCCCGGAGGAATACGAAGATACCTTCGGGAAGTCAAACCGAGGGTCACCTCGATTTACGAAGTGGGACCTGCGACGGCAAACGAGGCTAGTTCCAAAACCCGAAGCCACCTTCGGGTTTCTGGTGGGCCCGAGGCTGACGAAAGTGTTGCCACAAAGTGTAAAGACTGTAGTGTCCTAGAATATTCGGGGAATCTAGCAGTTGCTTTGGACAGTGTTGTAATTCTACTTGGAGTCGGTTCACCTCCCTATAAATAGGGAAGGGTTTGTAACAAACAGGAGAGGAGAATATTGAATAAGAATTATTGAGTCGCTTCAGAGCTCCAAATCTTTGTGTTGTGTAAATTTCCGAGGGGGCAGGCATTCACCTTTCCGTTGCCCCTTCAGATTTCGTTCCAAGAGGACATAACAGCTCTCCGAAGGGTACTGAAACAATACGCAGAGCCTCGGAAGAAGCACAAAGAGCCGCAACCATAGCGGTACAAGCAGACCCAACAATGCAGACAAGATCAAGAGGCATGGCCAGGGACAAGGGTCAGTTAACAGCAGAGCAATTCAATGCCCAGAACAGAGCCAAGGCCCTGAGAGAACAGATGCTTAGATATGAAGCCCTACAAGAACAATTGGCCAGGAGGAACACAACATTCGTTGAAGCAATTACTAGGGAAGACAACCAGTACGAAGGCACCCCCGAAAACCAAATGTGGCAAACCATTCAGAACATGCAGCGTCGCATTGACGAGTTACAGAACCGAGTCTTGGAGTCAGAAAAAGCTCGGAGGCAACATAGTTCCCGCTTTCACTCAGGCAATAGAAACACATTTCCTGAGGTAGGACCACTATCTGCAGGATTGGAAATGGCCCCTTGGCCACCTCGATTCAATGCCATGACCTTGCCACAGTATGATGGCGAATCGGACCCCAAAGAATTCCTGATGAAATACGAAGCAGTTGTCGAATCAAATGGAGGAGATTCGACGACAAAAGCAAAAGCACTCGTCTTGGCGCTCAAGGGGTCGGTGCAGTTCGGGTACACCAACCTCCCGAAGGGCCAAATAACAACCTGGCATGAACTCAAGAGCAGGCTGACATCAAGCTTCTGGGGAATGCAAGCCGAATGTCTGTCCTCAAATGATTTCATGATATCATGTGTCCAGGGCGACAAGGAATCCCTTCAACAATACATGCAACGAGTCGTGAAGTTAGTTGCCTGAGCCCCAAGAGTAAAAGAAGATAGCATCATTGATTACACCATCGCTGGACTTCATATTGGTCCATGTCAAGATTATCTATAAAGGGCAAGACCGGACACGGTGCGAGAGCTATTCGAGGTCATGCAAGAATACTGCAAGTCCGACGAGGGACGAAGGCGAAGAATTGAGCAGATGAACTCACAGAAGAAACAAAGGGGCCAGAATTATCAGCAAAGGCAGTGGCAACCAGAATCAAGCACGAGGCAGAATTCAAGGCCAGTGAACAACGTCACCAACCAGCCACCCAACCAGCAATCTACACAGCATAATGGTCACAATGACCACCAACCCTCAAACTCTAGAGGAGGCTGAAGCAACAGAGGAAGAGGTGGAAGAGGAGGCCGAGGGGAAAAAACTCCATGGTGCTTCTTTCATGGGAAGGACATTAGCCACAGCACTCACGAATGCCCTCATGCCCTCCAGAAGAAGAAGGAATTTGAGGAGCAACTAAAAAATCCAAAGAACATGTCCTTCGATGCCTCGTCAATGCCACAACAACCCCAGCCAAGCAATCGCTCTGTATCATATGTTTCACCGAGTTTCATCCCACCACATCACTCATTGTCGGTGATATATTCTCTGGCAGTCTTTCACGGGGTAGCCCACAGAAGTGATTTGTATGTAGGGAAGATCGCAAAGATCGGAAGCGAGATGGTTAGGATGGACAGACACAAGGGTTTATACAGCTTCGGGCCGTCGACTCGACGTAATACCCTACGTCCTGTTTTGGGATGTTGTATTGCGTGGATTGTATGTCGATGTGAGTTGGGTTGTTGTGGTTCTCGTGAGTTGAGATGTTTGGAGGGGGTCGCTGCCCGCCTTATATATCGGGGGGCAGGGTTAGAAGTCAGTTTGTAGCCGATCCTATCTCTAAGGATCCTTTCCTTCTTTACAAAAACTCCTATTCTAACTAGAACTCCTCCTTCCAGATCCTTCCTTCGTGCGCCGACTTGTCCCGCACGTCATCAGGTCCAGAACGGTGGGCCGGGCCGCCCCCATTGGTGGGCTGCCAGGCTTGCTCGTGAGGTACCCGGGTACTATATCCCCTACAGTAGCCCCCGAGCACTTCTTGGCCGATCGTTGGCTGTAATTGATCTGTCTTTTTCTTGCATGATCCGAGTGCTCTCAAGTTGTCTAGGACCTCATCCGAGTGGTTTCGAAGAAGATCCGAGTGGTTTCGAGGAAGATCCGAGTGCATGCTCAAACGTTCCTGAAAACAATTATTCAATTGTAGCCATAGTGAGGGGAAGAAGTGCTCTTTTTCACGACACGACAGCGAAGTGAATACACTTAGCCCCCGAGCCTTGGGCAATTTTAGTATGAAATTAGCCAAGGGTCTTCAACTTTTCTCCGTCGAAATCTTGATCTTCAATGGTGTGCACCTCCCTGGTGCACCCATTGGGTGTAGCCCCCAAGCCTTGAGCAGAATAGAATATTCTGGTCGAGGGTCAAAAATAAAATATTGTAAAGCTCCTTTTGAACTTAATCCCTCAATGGCGTGCACCTCCAGGTGCACCCATTGGGTGTAGCCCCCGAGTCTTGATTCGACTCGACACGAACGCGTCAAGACTCTAAAAGCTGTGGATCCTGACTGAATTTTCCAGCCCCCATGCCTCCGGACATGGATCTTGGATAATTTTCTCCTTTTAGGGCATTTTTATTTCCCCTTCTTAAGGAATCTTTTCTCAAGTTCTTTGAACTCGGCGTGACTCCCAGATCGTGTCCCACGACCCAGCTTGACCATATGGTAAATCACCTTCTCACAAGATTTATACTTGTCAGCACTTGACCCAGATTTCTGAGCGAATTTAGCGATAGTATCGCATGCCTTACATAAAAATCAATTGCAAGGTTGCAATATTAATTGCAAAAATAAGCCTGGCCGTCGACTAATTTTAGCCTCACGACCGAGTGGTTTATGCCCCTGAACACTAGCTCAGGAACCCACATATTTGTTAATTTGACAGAACCGAAAGGTCATGCCATACTTCAGCCCATTTAGGCCCATTAATCTTGCTAAGCCCATTGTTTCCTAGGGAAACTAACGGTTGTCTTATGAAGCCAGAATATCGCGAGATATCGCGACTCCATACCGCATCTTTGAATTCAAAGCGACGGGACATGCTAGCGTCGGTTGAGTTCCCAAGACAAGCATCGCGCCGCACGCGGGAGGAACGGTTCATTCCATTATAAGCCATCCCCGCCGCAACCTTCTTCCTTTCCTCGCCATTCGCCTTCTCAGCACCCAAGTTCTCCTCCTTGCTCGAGCGCAAACCCTAGATCCACTTTCATAACCTCCAATCTTCAATCCTCAGCCCCTGCTTGCTGCAGCCATGGCGCCGAAGCGGAAGGAAGCCCCAAAGCGGAAGGAGAAGTCGCCAGGGAAGGGTCGGTCGATCAAGCCCAAGACCGCCGTCGATGTCACCGTGGATCGCGCCGCCGAGTGGAGGAGTTCCACCACCACCACCAGGCGCCTCGAACAGCACGTCATCGACGGCATCCTCCCAGACCAGCAAACCGCTGAGTGGCGTGCAGCCTTCGGTGAGTCTTTTCCCACCCCAAATTCCTCTGATTTGGTGGTGTTTGAGTCTTTTCTTCTGCGCGGATTGGGTGTTCCTGCGCACCCCTTTCTCCGTGGCCTGCTCCATTTTTATGGGATCAGTCTTTGCGCACTGAACCCCAATTCCATTCTTCACATTGCTATCTTCATCAATCTTTGTGAGGCCTATCTTGGGATAGAGCCTCACTTCAATCTCTTTCTTCATCTTTTCTTGCTGAAGCCTTATCCTGGAACCGAGTGCCCACGAGTAGTCGGAGGCTCCGGGCTCCAGCTCCGTGAGGGTCGAACCCAGGAGTACTTTGACATCCCTTTTCCTACTTCTAACAAAGGGTGGCAGTCCGAGTGGTTTTACATAGGAAACCACTCGCCTGCCATCTCTCCTGAAATTGATTCTCGTCCTGTTCCCTCCAAGTCCTGGATTTCTCTTCCCAAAGATAGCGAGATGGACGAGGTTTGGGAGTTGCTGGGCTTCATAGCCGAGCTGAAGGACAGAGGGTTGACTGCCGTAGGAGTGGCAGCCAACTTCGTGCTGCGCCAGATCCAGCCCCTCAAGCAGCGGGCTCATCCGGTGTATGAGTACTACGCCGAGGGGGACAACACGCGTGAAGCCCCCGAGCGTGTTGATAAGGGCCAAGCTGCAGCTCGGCTTGGCAAATTTTTTGCGACAGGGACTTCCCTGAGGACTTCTGATGGTCCTCCGGCGTACAACTTGTCCAATCCTCGCCCTGAGGTACTGAATTAATTTGTTGTTTTATGTTTTCAATTCCACCCATTGGGTGTAATCTCAGTAAAGAACTGAACCCATCTTTTGCAGGGTCGAGCTGCTTTTGTTTCGATCCCTCCTCTGCCTGAGATGCCGAAGGGAGTGGACCAGCCGGCACCGCGCAGAGCCGATGTTGCTGAAGAAGCACTCGGAGGAGGCGAGAGTGACTTGCATGACTCGGATATCAGTCTGTCATCCTCACCTTCTCCGGACGTGTTGTCGCCGAGTGGTGGCAAGGCTGCCGTCGTCCCGAAGAAGCGGAAGATTTCTATTTCAACGGGGATCGTGATTGGGGATGCGCCAAGCCGTCGCCAACTCATCCTCACTGAGTCATCTGACTCGGATGACGACGAAGATGGTGATGCCGGGTCATCAATCCCGCCCCCAATTATCAGCTCGGAGCAGTCGCCCCTTGCCATAGTACCTTTGAGTACTGCAAGTCCGAGGGACCTTCCTTCCCCCACTCGGAGAGGAAAGCGCCCGAGAATGCACGTATCTACTCAGTAAGAAATATTGTCAACCTTTGATTGACTTTTATGTTTTCCTGTAATTACTCCTTATTTGCTTTATCCTGCAGCACGCCGTCTGAGATCCCCTTTGCGGGTTCTGCGCCGCAGCCAGTCGGCGAGACAGAGATCCCGACAATCCAAGTGCCAGAAGTTTCTTCTCACTCGGCTGATCCTCCTAGCGATCAGCCTGTGGAGCCGCCACCAGAGTCACCGCGAGCACCAACCCCAGCTCCGCCGAGTCCTGCTCCAGCGTCACCGAACATACTGCCAGCTCCACTGGGCAGCCCCCAGCCTGCTCCTGTGATTGAGCAGACTGCGGCGATGGAGGAGCCCCAGACTGCAGAGGTCGAAGTCGCTCCTGCAGCGGTCGTGGCTCCGGGTGGTGGTGCTCCTATGACTCCTCTGGCAGAGTTCAGGTCGCTCCATCGTCGTATGGGACAGATAGCCGAGGTATTCCTGAGCCATCTTTCTTGTTTAGGTTGAGTACCGAGTGGTACGCTTATTTGTTGTGTCATCTGACTGTCTTTTGCAGGACATAGCTGCTGATGCCGAGGCAAAAACCTCAGAGATTCAAGAGCTTGCTTCTGCAGCCGCTAAGGCCGACTCCTTGGTGGCCCGAGTGGCTGAGCTCGAAGCCGCTGCGTCCCAACATCAGGCCGAGTTGGAGGAAGCCCGGCGCACCAATCGCGATCTTCGCGGAGAGGTGGAGCAGGCTAAGCTCAACGAAGCCCAGGATGCACAGGAGCTTAGAGGTATGTTATTCTTTTTTTTATGTCGGACGTGAATATACTATCCAGATCTGACTTTCTGTAGATTACCGGTACCGGATTATGGCCCAATTTGCAGAGCTCACTGCCAAGGTGACTCGGCTGGAGGGCGAGGCGGAAGCACTGCGTACCGAGAAGAGTGCGCTGGAAGATGCTGTCCGAGTGGTAGCGGAGGAGATCGAGCCGGAGGCAGCATCATCTTCAGCTTCTATCCTCGACCGCACTCGGGCACTTCCACGCTTCTTTCGGCGCCAGCTTTGCTCCATCAGCCAAGCCAGCTGCAGGCATGTCTTGGCAGTCCTGAAGTCTCTGTTCCCAGCGTCAGATTTGGAGCCACTCGGCAGCGGGTACGCTGCTGGCACCTCCGAAGATGATGTGAGCAGACTGCTGCTTGAAGTGGAGCCGATCGCCAATGTCCTGTCCAAGGACGTTGTCGATGACTCTGATGATGCGGCCCCTTCTGGTGTTGGTGACCCTGCAGTTTAAATTTGATAGAATCTATGTAGAATGTGACAAAAGTAATACTTTTGAACAATGTTTTAAGCCTTTGTTATTGTATATAAGTTTTTATGGAACTACTACTCCCTTTCTTTCTGCGCTGGCCTTAATTTCTGAGTGGTTGACCTGTTACGGAGTAGATTAGCCTCGTTGGTCTTAGTCTCATGCCGCCGAGCTTTGTCGTGCGTGTAGAGCTTTGACTTGGCGAGTACTTTCCCCCACGATTTAAAGTTTGTTCCACTCATACTTTATGTGCGTGACGCGAAAGAGGAAATTCGAGTAGTAGATATAGATGAGAGATGAAATCAACTTTATTGATAACTCATATTATAATTCTGCCGAGTCGAGACTGGGGATGATTATCCACAAAAATCACTCGGGAAAACATATCGTAATGAACAAAAAAGATGAATACATAACTGAATCAGGCGTAGAAACGCTGTAGGTGCTCGATGTTCCATGGATTTGGAATGTCTACGCCGTCTTCCGTCATGAGGCGATATGAGCCTGGGCGACTCACTGACTTGATGATGTATGGTCCCTCCCAAGGGGACGCAAGCTTGTGCGCGCCCTTAGTGTCTTGCTTCCTCCTTAGAATCAAGTCGCCTGCTTCAAAAGACCTCTGCTTGACGGTTCGATCATGATACCGTCGAAGGACCTTAGCGTAACGCGTGGCTTGGATCTGGGCAGCCAATCTCTTCTCCTCAATCCTAGCCGTTCGACCCAACCTCCGAGCGTAGAAATAGGCTTGGCCGTCCTAACTTGGATCCTGCAATATAAACACGAAGATTGGGTAGTATATGATATAATAAAAAATATCATCTCGAAACAAAATTCGTTGCAGTGATGATGCATATGTAATAATGCATATGTATGTGCTACTCCCTTCCCCCTTCGCTGGCCTTAATTTCCGAGTGGTTGACCTGTTACAGAGCAGATTAGCCTCGTTGGTCTCAGTCTCATGCCGCAGAGCATTATCGTGCGTGTAGAGCTTTGACTTGGCGAGTACTTTCCCCCACGATTTAAGGTTTGTTCCACTCGTACTTTATGTGCGTGACGCGAGGGAAATAATTCGAGTAGAAGAAATTGGATGAAAATGATTTGCAACATTGTGCAATGTATGAGCCCACAGGGTGTATGACGCCGATCTGTCGTGGCAGTCGTGCGAAATTAAAAGACGATGTTTATTAGAAACATGAGTTAGCTTGATTCGTAGTCGTTTGTTGATGAAGCCGACTAGCCGGAGTTGATTCCGACTAGTTATTAACCGTATATGACCCGTTTCCGAGTTGTTTCGGGACGAGCCGAGCCTTGCACCAGAGAGAAGTTCTCCGTGGTAGTTGTAGCTTCTGCCTCCTGGCGATCCGAGGCGGCGGTGGTGCTCCCGAACTGGGTCTCGACTCCGTCGACGTCCGGGAGGTTGCAGCTGTCCAAGATTTTGACGCGATCCATCAAGCTCACCACATTGATCTCGGCGATATCCCCTACCTGGCGCGCCACTGTCGGTGATATATTCTCCGGCAGTCTTCCACGGGGTAGCCCACGGAAGTGATTTGTATGTAGGGAAGATCGCAAAGATCGGAAGCGAGATGGTTAGGATGGACAGACACAAGGGTTTATACAGCTTCGGGCCGTCGACTCGACGTAATACCCTACGTCCTGTTTTGGGATGTTGTATTGCGTGGATTGTATGTCGATGTGAGTTGGGTTGTTGTGGTTCTCGTGAGTTGAGATGTTTGGAGGGGGTCGCTGCCCGCCTTATATATCGGGGGGCAGGGTTAGAAGTCAGTTTGTAGCCGATCCTATCTCTAAGGATCCTTTCCTTCTTTACAAAAACTCCTATTCTAACTAGAACTCCTCCTTCCAGATCCTTCCTTCGTGCGCCGACTTGTCCCGCACGTCATCAGGTCCAGAACGGTGGGCCGGGCCGCCCCCCATTGGTGGGCTGCCACGCTTGCTCGTGAGGTACCCGGGTACTATATCCCCCACACTCATACTATTTTTCCCCTCAGCAATATGCTTACCCTTCCGCGCCATAAATACCACAATTACCATCCCCACCACCAATCCCCAGATATGATTCGTTGGGTTATCATACGGAGGTGAAGCCGAAAACACAAAATGCTGGGCAAGGCAGGTCCGCGGGGGACATCGGAGATGACCCATCGGGAATGGTGCATACAATAAACGCAATCTCTGGAGGCTCAAACGAGCCCGAACACATGACGAATAGGCAGAGGAAAGACGAAGCACGAAGTGTGAATCAGATTTGCTCTGGGAAAGTGTTCCGAACCCCATGGTCTCATATCCCCATAACTTTCAGTCAAGCCGATGTAAGACTCATGAAATATCCTCACAATGACCCACTTGTCATCCGAGCCAACATTGGACGAAACTCTCAGCATCGACCATATGGCAACGACGTCGGCAAAATTCTTGTTGACAATGGCAGTTCTGCAGACATAATCACCTGGAAATGTTTCACGGGAATGGGGTTCAAATCCGAAGACCTGAAAGAGGCAAAAAATCCATTGTATGGCTTCGAGGGCAAGAGGATAAATGCCAAGGGAAAACGTGATATAGATGTCACCTTCGGTTCTGGTCCCTCAAGACAGGTCAAAATAATAACATTCGACATCGTCATCTTCGGAAGATCAACCATAAACAGATTCTTGGCAGTGATCCACCAAGATTACCTCTGCATGAAGATTCCAACGAACCAAGGCATCATTTCTATGTATGGCAGTCAGGACGAAGCCCGAAGGGCTGAAAGAAACACAACTTTCGGCGTCCAGCATGTTCATGTCATCAATGACGAGGCAGAGGACGAAACTCGGGATCCGGAAGAAATCCTAGAGGAACAAGAGAAAAAACAAAATGCGGAACGAGTAGCTCCTTTCGAGCACACAAAGAAAATTCCATTGTGCGAAGATGTCCCAAACAAAACAGTCATCATCGGCAAAGAACTTGGCAGTGAGGAAGAAATCAGACTCATTGAGTTCCTTCAGAATAATCAAGACGTTTTTGCCTGGTCTTCAAATGATTTAACAGGGGTCAGCAGAAATGTAATTGAGCATGAACTCCGCATAGACCCGAAGGCAAAGCCAAAAAAGCAAAAACTCCATGTCATGTCCGAGGAACGGAAAAATGCAGCGCAAGCTGAAGTGCAGAAATTGCTGGATGCCCGAGTCATTCGTCCTGTACAGTTCTCTCTGTGGTTAGCCAATGTGGTCATGGTACCAAAGAAAAATGGGCAGTGGAGAATGTGCATTGACTTCACTTGTCTAAACAAAGCTTGTCCGAAGGACGACTTCCCGCTGCCTTGGATAGATGTGCTCGTCGATCAGGCAGCATGTTGTGAAATGCTTAGCTTTCTGGATTGCTTTTCCGGTTACCATCAGATTTGGATGAAGATGACAGACGAAGAGGCCACCAGTTTCACCACCCCCTTCGGAACTTACTGCTTCATCAGAATGCCAGAGGGACTCAGAAATGCAGGTTGCACTTTCAGAAGGATGATCCAGAAAATTCTAGGGTCGCAGCTGAAAAGAAATGTTTCAGCTTATGTGGACGACGTCGTCGTGAAAAGTAAGCAAAGAGTCTATCACATCCAAGACCTTCGGGAAACTTTCTCCAACCTGAGAAGAAATGGTCTGAAACTGAATCCAGCAAAGTGTGTTTTCGGAATCACTAAAGGAAAACTTCTGGGTTGCCTAATCTCCAAAATAGGAATTCAGGCAACCCTGAGAAAGTTCGAAGCGATCAGACGGAAGCAGCCACCAAAGACCAGGAAAGATGTGCAAAGCTCGCCGGGAAAATTGCGGCACTCAACAGATTCATCTCCAAATCGGCAGAACGAAGTCTGCCATTCTTCAAGGCACTTCGGAACACAACAAATTTCCAGTGGGGTCAGGAACAGCAAAAAGCCTTCGAAGCACTCAAGCAGTACATAGAGAATCTTGCTGTTCTTTCAAGCCCAACCCTAGGATCCCAGCTGATGCTTTACATTGCAGCCTCGGATACAGCATTGAGTGCAGCCCTAGTAGAAGAAAGAGAAGTCAAAGGGGTACTGTCACAGGTCCCAATCTACTTTGTTTCAGAGGCTCTGTCGGGTTCCAAGCTGTTTTACTCAGAGATGGAGAAAATGGCGTATACAGTAATCATGGCCAAAAGAAAGCTGCGACACTATTTCCTCAGCCACAAGATTCTTATACCAACCTCGTATCCATTACGAGACATGTTCGAAAACAAGGAATCCTCGGGCAGGGTCAGAAAATGGGCAGCAGAGTTACAAGAGCATTTTGTCGATTTCATTCCACGAACAGCAATCAAATCACAAGTCCTGGCAGATTTTGTAGCAGACTGGACGCCTTCCAATGAGACAATTTCCAGACCAATTCTGGAGTCCTTGTGGAAATACAATGTGACGGAGCTTACTGCGACCGAGGGTCAGGAGCATCTGCAATAATTCTGTCACCATCAGGAATCAAGCTCAGATATGCCATCCGCCTGGATTACGACAACTGCACAAATAACATCGCAGAGTACGAGGGGCTGCTGTTGGGGCTTCGGAAGGCAAGGGCACTAGGAGCACGCAGAGTCTTCATAAATACTGACTCCGAACTGATTGCAGGGCACAAGGATAAATCATACAAAGCCAAGCACCCAGAAGCTAATAAAATATCTAGCAGCTGTGAGATCGATGGAAAAATACTTTTTCGGATTCACAGTAAAAAATTATCCGAGGTCTAGAAATAAAGAAGCAGACGATTTAGCAAAGGCAGCAGCAAGCAAATCCCCTCTACCTTCGGATGTATTTTACGAAGTGCTCAAGCAGAAATCAGTCCTCAGTGACGAGGCCCCTGTCAGATACATAAACACCATTCAGAGTGAAGATTGGAGAGCCCCACTCATGGCTTTCATAAGAGGACACTTTGAACCCAAGATGAGATCAGAAAAGAAAAAAATGGAGGCAAAGGCCATAAATTACTTCATAGTGGATGGAAAGTTGTGCCGAAAGGGAGTTTGTGCATCACTACTCAAGTGCATTTCTGTCGAAGAAGGCAAAGAACTGCTCCAGGAAATTCACAGTGGAATGTGCTCATCGCACATCAAAACAAGGGCCCTTGTACAGAAGGCTTTCAGGCAAGGCTTCTACTGGCCATCAGGAGTTTCAGATGTAGATGAAATTGTCAGAACCTGCAATAACTATCGCATGCACGCACCATACAAGCATTACCCAGCAAGCAAAGTACAACTCATACCCCCTATTTGGTCGTTATCTGGATGGGGAATAGACATCGTGGGACCACTCCCGAAGGCGCCGGGGAATCTAACCTATGCAATCGTGGCTGTAGAGTATTTTTCCAAGTGGATCGAGGCAAAACGAGTGCAGAAAATCACATCCGCCTCAGTTCAAAAATTCTTCTGGCAGAACATCGTGTGTCGTTTCGGAGTACCCAGAGAAGTAACAGTCGATAATGGCAAGCAATTTGACAGCAAGTCTTTCCTCAATTTCTGCTAGGGCCTCAGAACCAAACTATGCTTCGCTTCTGTGTATCACCCGCAATCCAATGGGGCAGTTGAAAGAGCAAACGGAATCATTTTTTCCAACATCAAGAAAAATATCACGGGTCTCCCGAAAGGAAAATGGGTAGACAAATTGCCAAGGGTCATATGGTCTCATAACACCACAGAATCAAGAACAACCAAGTTCTCACCATTCAGGCTACTCTACGGAGAGGAAGCCATGACACCAGAAGAAATCAAGCACGAGTCTTGGAGGACAGAAGACGAAGCACATCAAGACACAACACTCATGGAGGTAACACTGGACACCATGGAAATCCTAAGGGAAGAAACTTCCAAGAACCTCGAAACCTACCAAGAAGAAACCAAGAGATGGAGGGACAAGAAAGTAAAACCGAGAGGCATACAGACAGGAGACATGGTGCTCAGGAAGATTCCCAAAGGAAAATATAAGGGAAAACTCAATCCGAAATGGGAAGGTCCTTTCCTCGTATCAGCGACAACAAGACCATCGGCTTTCAGGCTACAATCACTGGACGGAGTCGACGACCCGTACCCGTGGAACGAAGACATGCTCCAACGATACTACATTTAGGGAGCCAGGGGCTCAAAAATTGTATCCTAGAATTTTCTTTATAGTTTCTCTTTATGTAATTTTTCTTTCATCAAATGTAACGAGGAGTCCGTACTCTTTTCCTCACAGGGGAAGCTTTCGAGTTGCAATCCATAAGCAATTCGAAGGTGTGAGGTTTTTAATGAGACGGATTTCCAATGTAACCCCTTGTGCAATATAAACAAGGTTTCCCCCAAAAAAATCAAAATCCGAAGCAACAAACCACTTCGTAAACAAAGCGGAGTTGTCTTCGGAAAACGGTCGGTTTAACGACCAAAATGAGTTAAGCCTCGGAGCGCATCATTGGCCTGAGCACAAAAGTCTTAACTCATACGCGAAAAATGCGAGAAAACATTCTGTAGAAGAATGTAGGGGAGACACGCACCTAGGCCCAAAACAAACAAGACACGGTACCGGAAAATTACCAAAACCTTCCGACGGGAAGAAATATGCTTTGCATACCAAAAATTCAACAAGCCCCTCGAGGTTCGATTTTTGAATCGAGGGGGGGGGAGGTGTTCTTCGAACAATGATATGATTCAAATCTCAAACCGCCATCGGGGCTTTTATTGTATACATGTATTACAAAAATTTCAAGGTGCACTCATTACAACATCACAGATCTCAGAGATCAAATTATGAACAACACCAGAAATAATGGCCTCAGCTTCTCCTCTCAAGAACGCATCAAAGTCACCTACGTGCGGAAAAATAGGATACAACATCAAATTACAAGGCGGACTTCGGAAAACAAAAAGAACCTAACTAGGAAACTTGTACATAAATTCTGTTGGCTCATATTCAATATCATCTACAGGCTCCTCCTTCGGAGTTAACAAACCGAAGGGGGGCACGAATCTGGCACCGAAGCCAATCTGGTTAAGGCACTTCATCTCGCGAACGAAGTAGCGGGTGTGTAAAATCCTATCATGTTCCACCGTATTCCTGTGGAACTCAGCAAAAAAACGATCGGGATTCAGCGTTTCGGATCTCGTACTTCCGGAGTTTATAAGCCCAAATCGATTCGAAACCAACATTCGGATGTTTCACACGGAACTTGGACCAAATGCTACCAGACATTAGAAAATCATCTTTGTACATCGTCAAAGGAAGCACACCTTCGGTTACCACGGCAGGATCCACATCACGGACCTGCGTGGAAACCAAACAGAGTTAGCAAAATATTCTTACAACATCACAGTGAATCCATGTTCCATACAAATACGACACGACCCCTCACACCTCTTGCATCTCGGTATTCATGTTTGCTTCTGAAGCAGTTCTGAAGGCCCCTCGGTAGATGTATCGGCAGCTGCGCCGGAAGATCCACCTGTTTCAAGCTCAACACCTTCCTTGATGGTCTCCAGTTTCAAGGATGTAGTAGACTTCGAGGAAAGATGTAACACCCCGTACCTTAAAGCATTTAAAAATATATATTTTAAATAATTTTCCCTTAATTAGAAATATAATTTCCTTTCCCCAAATATTCAAAATGTATTTTCTAAATGAAGCCATGCATTTAATTTGTCATATGTGATGCATTTGAATAGTTTAGAAATCCTTTGCTAATCTTTAAGATTCCAGGAAATAGTAACCTCCCTCTTTCAAATCCTTGAGATTAATATTCAAATCTAATTTGAATATTAAATTTCAGTATCAAACTCCTCCGGTATATTCCGTATCTTTTTCCATCGCAAGCCCTCACTTCAAACCTCACTCGAACTTGAATTCATATTCAAATTCAACCTTCAAATCCCTTTAGAATAAATAGCAAAAGCTTTCTAAAAGATAATGGGCCGCAGCTCCCCTTTCCGGCCCAGCCACCCTCTCAAGCCCATCGCCGAAGTCCATTCCACACCCTCGAACTCCTCACTTCGCCTGTCCCTCCTCCTCTCCCACCACGCGGCCCACCTCCACTCCCTCCCGCCGGCCCAGCCGGCAGCGCGCTCCCCCGGCCCGCTCCCCTCCTTTTCCCCGGCCCGCAAGCGCCGCCCTCCCCAGCAGGCCGCCAGGCCGTGGGCCGCTCACGCACGCGCGGCCCGGCTCGCCTTCCTGGCCCGCGTGCCTCGCCGCCAGCAGGCCGCGGCCTAGCAGGCCGGGCGGCCCACGCGCGCGCCTCGCAGGCCGCCGGCCCAGGTGGCCGCGTGCCCCTTCCTCTTCCAGCTCCAGCAGTTGCAGACGTCACCGCCGCCGCCAGACGGCTCCGCCACTGCCCTTCGCCGGCGCCGCCGCTCCGGCGGCCAAACCTCGCCGCAGCCTGCCGCCGAGACTCCCCTTCCTTCCCTCATTCCGTTTTTCCCGTCATCTTCTCCATCCGTAGCGGCACGACGCCGGTGTACTGGCCGTTCCAAACGCCGCCACCTCCTGTGCGACGCTCCTGCTCTCGGCCTGCGCAGTGCCGCATGCACCACGTGGGCCCACTGCTCCCCGAGGCACGGCTGGGTACCACGCCGCCAGCGCCTCTCCCTGGCTGCCTTGGCGCGCCAAAGACAGGCCGGAGCCAAGCTGCAGAAGCGTGAGGGGCTCCCGCCCTTTGCCGGCAAGCCACGTCGCCCCTCTGTTTTCCTCCGCGCGCGCCACGTCGCCAACCTGAGCTTGCCCAGCAGCCCTCCCCCTCCCTCCGTGCCTATAAAAAGGGCCCGAGACCCCTTCGTTCTCCTGCACAGGCACATGCAGAAGAGAGCTCATCTCTCAGCGCATATGAGAGATAGACAGCTCTCCACAAGCATGGGAACTTCGGTTCCCTACAATGCAGAAGCGCTGCCCCACGTACACAATAGAAAGGTGCGCCACCTGCTGCTCTGCTCTATTCCCGGGTATGCTCGGAAACAGTCCAACCAGCGGCGTAGCTTTAGTCATACCACACTGTCCACGTACACGTAGGAAAAGGTGCGCCACCTGCTGCTCTGCTCTGCTCCCGGGTATGCCCGAAACAGTCTAACCAGCGGCGTAGCTTTAGCCATTTCGCCCAGCATTGTGGACGATGCCAGTTCGGCTGGCCGCACAATGCCCGACCCCCGCCGCTAAACCCCATCGCAGCTCGCCGTTTCGCAACCCTAGCCGGGATGCTGCCCGATTCCCCAGTTTCCAGGCCAGTCCACCCTAGCCGTTATAATGCCCGACCGAAACCCTGATCCTAGCCCACCTAGCAGTTGTGCTGCCCAAATCCAAACCCCAGATATCCCCCGATATAGCCGTTATGCCGCCCAACCAAAAGCACCGGCTATTAAACGCTAGCCCCGTGTAGCCGTTGTGCTGCCCAAATAAAACCCAGCCCATATGCTACCCGACCCAAAATCCCAGATATTAGCAAACCCTAGCCGTTATGCCACCCATAATATTTCCGGAAAATTATATTAATAATTTTCCGAAATATTAATAGAAATTCAATCAATATCCCTTAATTATTTAGAAATCTATTTCTAAATAATTAATATAATTATTCGGGAATTATTTAGATATCCAGTAATTCTCAGAATAATTATCCCTAGCCCTTTCTCCCACACTTAGAAGCCACCCCACCGACTAAACCCCTCCTAAACCCCATCGTCCTATCCATTAATTATTCTTAATAATTAATGGATAATCCGTCAACAAATCCATCCTGATCCGTAGGTACGTCCCGGAATATCTATTTTCCCTTTCCCTTTCTAATCTATAGGCATTGATTGATATATTGATGTTATTTTATGTGTTTTATTGCTCGATAGCCTGACCGGGCCCTGACGAGACGCCGAAGCTCCAGAAGGCCCGAAGCCCAGCCCGGTCAACATATGGTATACGCCTGCGTACGGAACATCTAAGGACCGACAATGAAGGCAAGTCTCACCAATAATATCACCCAATAACTAAAGTTTACCGTTCTTGCAGCTTAAGCTATAAGGAGGCTTCACGTAGGCGGAAGCCTGGCTCCGCTATGTAGATGCTTTAAGATTGGGAGTGGAAGGATTGCCTCGCTAGGAGGATCCTAAGAGCCGCTCTGATCTCAGCTAAGGACCGGTTCATGGGAGAGTCTTTCTAGTGCCTAGTACAACCCCGCATGCCAAAAAGGCACAGCCTACGGGAGTGCCTATTTATGTGAGGCCTTGATTCACACCCCACCAGCGGAACTTAGTAACCCAGCCCAAGGAGCCGTATGATTGGTGCAGAGTGCCGACCAGCGAACTGGGTAGCGCCTGGTGCCGAGTCGGGCACGCACCAAGTCGGGAACGGGCATGCTGGAGACAGCCCCAGGCAGAGGACTGGGACTGGGCGGCACGGGTCGACTAGGATACAGGGTCGGAAACCCTGAGGGCCGAGGGCCCTAATTAATGCGCTCACAGACCCGGGTCAGCATCCGCGAGGCGGATGATTAGCGGCCCCTGCTTAGCCCCCAGTATTACCTGTGGCTAGACCTAGGGAATGCTGACCAGCGATGGTCACCGGTGGGTACGAGTCTCGTAGGGCAGTACCTGCCTTGACGAAGGTAGGGACTGACCGAATGCGGGGTAGATAAGTACGACCTCTGCAGAGTGTAGAATCTATCTGGATAGCCGTGACTCCGGAATGAGTCCACTTAGTCAAAGCCCCCACTGATTAGATTTACTTTCTTGCATGGGGAACCCGGACGGCAGGAGTGCCGATGACTGGGTTCTGGGGTTAATGCCGGGACTGGCAGGGAAGAAATGCCCCTCCAGGCCCAACATTTACATTCATTTAATTTATAATTATATTATTGAATTTGTGAGATTTGCTGAGTATTCAACTCTGAATACTCACCCTTGCTTTCATTGTTGTCGGTGATATTATCTCCGGCAGTCTTCCACGGGGTAGCCCACGGAAGTGATTTGTAATGTAGGGAAGATCGCAAAGATCGGAAGCAAGATGGTTAGGATGGACAGGCACAAGGGTTTATACAGGTTCGGGCCGTCGACTCGACGTAATACCCTACGTCCTGTTTGGGGTGTTGTATTGCTTGTTGAGATGTGGTGTCTAGTTTTGAGATGTGTCGAGTTGTGGTTCGTTGTTTTGGAGGGGGTCCCTGCCCGCCTTATATATCGGGGGGCAGGGTTACAAGTCGGTTTGTATCCGATCCTATCTCTAAGAATCCTTTCCTTCTTTACAATAACTCCTATTCCAACTAGGACTTCTCCTTCCAGATCCTTCCTCCGTGCGCCGACTTGTCCCGCACGTCTTCAGGTCCGGAACGGTGAGATGGGCCGCCCCCTTTTGGTGGGCTGCCAGGCTTGCTCGTGAGGTACCCTGGTACTATATCCCCCACAGTAGCCCCCGAGCACTTCTTGGCCGATCGTTGGCTGTAATTGTTCCATCTTTTCTTGCATGATTCGAGTGCTCCAAGTCATCTAAGATCTCATTCGAGTGGTTTTGAAGAAGATCCGAGTGGTTTCAAGGAAGATCCAAGTGGTTTCAAGGAAGATCCGAGTGGTTTCTCAGACGTTCCTGAAAACAATTCTTCAATTTCAGTCAAAGTGAGGGGAAGGAGTGCTCTTTTTCACGACGCGACAGCGAAGTGAATACACTTAGCCCCCGGGATTTGGGCAATTTTAGAATGAAATTGGCCAAAGGTCTTCAACTTTTATCCATCTGTATCTTGATTTTCAATGGTGTGCACCTCCAGGTGCACCCATTGGGTGTAGCCCCCGAGCCTTGAGCAGAATATAATATTCTGGTCGAGGGTCAAAATAAATATTATGAATCTCTTTTTGAACTTGATCCATCAATGGTGTGCACCTCCAGGTGCACCCATTGGGTGTAGCCCCCGAGTCTTGTTACGACTCAGCATGATCGTGTCAAGACTCTGAAAGCTATGAATTCCGACTAATTTTTCAGCCCCCATGCCTCTGGACATGGATTTAGATAATCTTTTCCTTCAAGGGCTTTTTTATTTCCCCTTTATAAGGATTTTGTCCTCAAGTTCTTTGAACTCGGCATGACTTCCGAGTCGTGTCCCACGACTCAGCTTGACCATATGGTAAGCCATCTTCTCACAAGACTTATACTTGTCAGCATTTGACCCAAATTTCTGAGTCAATTTAGCGATAGTATCGCATGCCTTACGTAAAAAATCAGTTGCGAGTGGTCGCAATATTAATTGCAAAATCAAGTCTGGTGTCGA
>WEIB01000534.1:0-38922 GCA_015476505.1 Urochloa ruziziensis
GTAATACTCTGATTCATTTTCTTTTACGTGATACTGTCTCTATTATACACTTTTTGTTCGCCGTATGTGTGAAATTTGATCCTGGCACACATACGGTGTGCACTCGGTTTTGTTTTTCAGAACCGGGTGTGACAAGTGCGGTGCTCACCACTTTTTTGGTAGCTGAGATGTATAAGAGTAGAGTTTCTTCTTCTTAGGGTGCTGTTATGATCGGTGGAGCTTGTAGGTGTTTCTTTAGATCTTGAAGTGCTGCGTCTGCTTCTTCTGTCCACCGGAAGCCCTCTTGTTTCCTTAGTAGTTTGAAGAAAGGAAACCCCCTTTCTCCGAGTCGAGAGATAAATCTGTTCAGTGCCGCCATGCATCTTGTAAGCTTTTGGACGTCCTTGACTCTCCTAGGAGCTTTCATGCTTGTGATGGCATTGATCTTCTCTGGATTTGCTTCGATTCCTCGATAGGTTACGATGAAACCGAGTAGCTTTCCCGATGGGACACCAAATACACATTTGGTGGGATTGAGTCTCCATCTGTACTTTCGAAGTGAATTGAAAGTTTCTTCGAGATCTGTGATGAAGTTGTCTGGATTTTTTGTCATAACGACTACATCATCCACATATGCTTCGACATTGCGATGCAATTGGTCTTTGAAGCAAAGTTGGATGGCTCGTTGATAGGTTGCGCCGGCGTTCTTTAGTCCAAAAGACATGATGGTGTAGGCGTATGCTCCGTATAGAGTGATAAAAGTAGTCTTAATTTGATCTTCTTCCTTTAGAGCAATCTGATGGTATCCAGAGTAGAAGTCTAGGAAGCATAGTAAGACTGAGCATGCCGTTGAGTCGACAACTTGGTCGATTCTTAGAAGTCCGAATGGATCCTTGGGGCAATGCTTGTTTAAATCTGCGTAGTCTACGCACATCCTCCACTTGTTGTTCTTTTTGCGGACTAAGACTGGATTGGCTAACCACTCGGGGTGGAAAACTTCTTTTATGAAGCCAGCTGCAAGCAATTTTGCAATTTTGCAATCTTGATCTTGATAGCCTCTCTCGTCTTGGGCGAATCGTCGTAGTCGCTGTTTCTTTGGTGTAGCTTTTGGATCCACATTTAAGGTATGCTCGATCAGTTCCTTTGGCACCCCTGGCATATCTGCTAGTTGCCAAGCAAAAATGTCTCGGTTAGCCTGCAGGAAACTGACGAGCGCGCTTTCCTATTTGGGATCCAATCTTGCTCCTATCGTAGTTGTCTTGGATGGTTCCCCTTCCTGCAACTCGATTTGTTTTGTTTCGAACTCCTTGGGTGTTGTCAACTTTAAAGGGCCAGGCTCCTGTGTTGGAATCTCCAGGCTGGTCTTTTTCAGCTTTTGTGCTGCTGCAAACACTTCAGCCATTGAACTGGGAACTTGAGTAGTTGAAGCGAGTTTGACTGCTTCCCTGTCGCGATCGTATGACCTCTTGAGATCACCTCGAAGTGATAGAACACCATGTGGTCCATGAATCTTGAGAATGAGGTATACGTAATGAGGTACTGCATGAATTTTGCCATGGCTGGTCGTCCTTGGATTGCATGGTAGGATGCCTCGAAGTCGGCCACTTCAAATGTTATGAACTTCGTTCTGTAGTTTTCTCGAGTCCCGATGGTAACTGGCAAAACTACTTGTCCAAGGGGTAAGACCGCGTTGCTAGGGACTATTACGTAGAAAGGAGATTCGGTGGGAGTGAGCATGTTTGAGATGTCCAATCTCATCTTCTTTACGATGTTTGTGAACAGGACGTTGAGGCCAGCTCCACCATCGATGAGTACTTTAGTTAGCTTGGAACCAGCTACTGTTGGGTCTAGTACGAATGGCAATCGTCCTGCGTCAGCGTCGCTTGTCCACTGGTCTTCTCTTGAGAAAGTAATCGGGATTTCCGAGTACTTTAGGTATTGTGGGACAGCAAGTTCAACTGACATGATCTCCCTAACTGTGAGTTTGTGTACTCGTTTTGATGGAAAACCGTGTTCTCCACCCATGATAACCATGACAGTCTTGTCTGCGCTCTGAAATTTGTCCTCCTCGATTTTTTTCTTCTTCTTCTGCCTTGTTCTTGCCTTTGTGACTTTTCCGTTTGTCGTTCACCGAGAGTCCAAAGGCTTTTCTGAGGCTGTAGCAATCCCAAGCTGTGTGCTTTTGGTTTGGGTTCCATGGGCATTGCTATTGTTGCAAGGCCTTTTCAAAGTCTTTGTTCTTCTTTGGCTGACCATGTGTGTTTTGCTCGAGTGTCACGGTGATATCGTCTGGCTTTCTCTTTCTTGAACACCCAGGAAATCACGTTGACTCTTGTGATCATTGTTTTTCTTGTTGTTGCCTCTTCTGCTTCCAAACTTCACGATTTCCCTATCTTCTTAGTCTACCCATTCTTCTATCACTGCCCTCAACGCTTGAATTGTTTTTGGTCGTTGGTGTCCAAAATCTGAGTGGACAATTCTGCTGAATATTCCAGCTTGGAATAGGTCTATGACGTTGTTGGCACTCCTTAGCCTAACTAAAATCCGCAAACGCACGGAGTACGATGTAGCCTTTCACCTGGGGAGTAAGAACCTGGATGTCAAATCCAAGGAACGGTAGACGCGACCAGCCTAGAACTTTTCTAACCAGACCCACCAGGGAGCACAAGGTAAACGAGTAGAGAGCTTGACTTTAGTTAGCTACTCGTTACCCCAGACAATCTATCCAAATCTAACTTGATCTGCTTTAATGGCTAGAACGGGAAGAACTCAGAACAGGGTGAGAGAGGGGTTCTTCCGGGCTCAGCACTACTGTTATGAGTACACCCGAACATGGTGGAATACAAAGGGACGGACAGGGCTGTCACCGCCTGCTGCCTACCACTGTTGTTCCGTGGGGTGCAACACAACCTGAGGTGGCTAGCAACCACAGGCACCACGCCTAAGCTTTCAGCCACTGACCTCCACCCAACGCGAAGGGCTATAGAGGAAACCCCAAACAAGAGTCGCTGTCACTCGCGCAGACTCAGGTACCCGCAATGAAATGGTAGATGAGATAACTTGCTGAAAGTAATTCGTGAACTAGCGAGGTACTAAAGGCAAGAGACCGAGGACTTACTGAAGATAACTCCTGAAATATACTCCTCGGGGGCGGAAATGTTGAGATGAGGCCGAGAAGAAATCCCGGACTCTCTCTACAAAGCTTGGCTGTCACCCAAGCATCTCACCCACTCTCTCCCTACTCTAACTCTAAAGATGAGAGCTCTTTCACTAAACTTCTCTTCTCTCCAAGGATGGTGTGTCCTCTCAAGGTGAAGGGGGTCCCTTTTATAGTCTTCAGGGGCGGTTCCCGGCGTCAAGCTTAAGCTAAGCTTGTGCTTAACTGCCACGCGAAGGGGGGCACGTGGCGGCCTCAAGGGGAGGCCGGCCGGCCTAGGCCAGGCCGATCGGCCTGGTCTGGCTGCCCTATGTCACCGCCTTCTTCAGGGATGCTCTGGATTGGTCCCTAAGGTCAGTAACGGTTGCTTTGGATCAAAGCTTTCCGAGAATCCAAGGTTGGTGGGCCCTTCAATCCATGCAAGCATAGCTTAGGCCTTTCAGGTCCTTGGATCAAACCGACATTGATCTCACGTCTCAGGATCATTGGCTTTGTGTTTGTGATCTCCTGGATCAGTGACAGGTCAAGGGGCCACAGAAGGGGGCTGGTCGGCCTATGCTAGGCCGGCCGGCCTGGCCTTGTGCCCAAAGTGGCCCTTCTTTCACTTGGTTGCTCCTGCACTCACAAATTATACAAAACTTGTGGAACTCTTTAGAAATAACCAAATTCACTTTGTTATGAGCAAGATGAGCCTGAAATATGATGGAATGTTGGTGGTAAAATCGTATCGTAATGACCACCAACAGACGTCACGATCAGATATATCCACGACTGTGTACTTTATATCGAAGAAACGCCGCATGTATTCTCTGAGTGATTCGTTCTCCTTCTGCTTGCACATGAAGAGCTCGCGGCGAGTCCCTGGACGATCGTACATCCCTTGAAAGTTGGCGATGAATACTTGCTTGAGTTGTTCCCAGGAGTGGATTGAATTTTGAGGCAGGTTCTCGAACCACGTCAGAGAAGAAGCTTCCAGTGCCAGAGGGAAGTATCGATATTTGGCCGCGTTGTTGTCTCCTGTGCACTCAATTGCAGTCGAGAAATGAAGGACCGATTAGGCGACCAGAGGGGGGGGGGAGTGAATAGGAGCCGATAAAAAAATTTTCTCAATGAATCCGGCTTTTCTCCAAACTCAACTACAAATCCTCGCAACACGATCTAGCCAAGATCACGTAGCTACTGAGAAGCTACTGACCCTAGGAACACGATCACAGCAGCGGAAACCAAATTGAGTAAATCTAATCGAAATCGAACCAAAACAAGACAAAACCTTCTCTTCCCAGCCAAGGGCGGTTAAACCTCCCAAGGGGGGCAGTTAAACCGGCCTGGCCTGGGAGCACGGGCTCCGAATGTCAACAACCAAAATCGAATTACCCGATCTCCCAAACGGCTTGAGCTCTTGAGACGAAACTTTGGAGAGATGGTGTACACCTCAAGTAGAGGGTATGCCCCAAAAGTCTCGGCTTCTAACTCACTAGAACTCGTAGAATCTCAAATATCAGGAAGAATACCTCCATCTCGAGTTCATCCAAAAATCCCCAAATCCGAAGCGATTCTTTGCGTTTTGTGAGGGCAAATCACCAGGAAAAGAGTCTCCATGAGCTCATATGTGAATCCCCCAAGCAATCCCACAAATAAATGACCTCAAACACAAGGAATAAAAATCTAGCAAAAGGACCAAAGGAGCCACATGATGAACAAAGAAATCACACAAGTAGAGATGAGAGAAAGCCAAATCTTCCATACATCACGAGGTCAACTTCTTTACAAAGAGGCTAGCTATACTCCCTCATCCTACCCTCTTCAAGATTTCTCTGATGAAGCACTTGGCTAGCCTATGGAAAACTAGAAGGGAAAAACCAAAGGAAAAATAGTTCAAGTGCAAGGGAAATAAACTAGACTACTTGGATAACAGCCACCAACCCCTAGGGGGTCTATTTATAGTCCAAGTGGTGGTGCTCTAATGACTCAACTACCCCTAAATGATACATACCCCTCAGGGGCATATTTGTCATTTGAATTGAATCTTTTCCGGCTGGGACACCTTCCACTGCAAGCTTGCTTTCCTCCGACGCAAACCTTGCAGTCACGTCGCGTGTCCTCCGGATCGAAGCTCCTCGACGCCACCGGAACCACCCAGCCCAGGGGGGCGGTTAAACCGCCCAGGGTGTCTGACCAGCCCCCTCGGCCCGGTTCGACGCCAAGTCCTCACCCTTGGTTTTTTGGCCCAAACCAAGGAAAACCGTCCACCTGATGGTCTTATGGCCCAACCACCAAACCCCGCGTGCAAGCTTCGGTTGTGAGCCGCTACCTTGCACCGGCTTCATGTCCGCATACGAGCTTCGGTTGTGAGCCGCTACCTCGCACCAGAACCACGTTCCCTTGCTCGTTCTTGCCACCATGTGTACTGCACTTGATCCATCTGGCACCGGGTCCCTCGAACCAAGCCTACTTGTCTCTCCACTCCCTGGAGGCCGCCATGGCTAAGACTTTTCATGCTTGTTCTTCACCTGCACCAATGCAACCAAGCCGCATTCTACACCTGCAATACTTCAGCCAAGGCAAACGTCAATCCATACCACATTGTCAATCACTCATCACACCAGGAAGCGACCATCCACCGGTCCTTGGACAAACCCGGTCCTCAAGAAAGATATTAACTAGGATTCTGGAGAACGTTTACCATCATATTTGTCGAAACCGGCTGGTTTGAAGTTAGGAGGATAGATGGCCATCCTAATGTCCCTTGTTAGCATTGGGTAAACTTCGTCGTTGTTATCCTATTCTCTCTCTAACTGTTGGGAATTGATGATAGAGCGAATGTCGTGTTGTCTGTCCAGGTACTGTCGGAGATCCGGTTGACCTGGCGTGGCTCCGTTGTTACTTCCTTGGAATCGGCTCCCTTCTAGTCGACTAGGAGCGCAAATTGGTGTAGCATTCTTGCTTTTTGTATTGAACGCCCTTACTTTGCTGTTGACCACCTGGCTTTTGACTGGAGCATTGGCTTTGCTTGCTTGAGGGATGGCACCTGCTGTGTCAAGTTGCTTGATCATTGATTTGACTTGCTCGAGAACTTTTTCAACCGCCGCTGTTTTGGGTAATCATTGTAGCTGAAATTGGAGTTCCATAGCATTGGCCAAGGGGGAAACATTGAGGACCCGGTATGTCCGAGGACCGGTGGATGGTCGCTTCCTGGTGTGATGAGTGATTGACAACGTGGTGTGGACAGACGTTTCCCTTGGCTCAAGTATTGCAGGTGTAGAATGCGGCTTGATTGCATTGGTACAGGTGAAGAACAGGCGCGAAAGGTCTTAGCCATGGCGGCCTCCGAGGAGCGGAGAGACAAGTAGGCTTGGTTCGAGGGACCCGGTGGCCAGATGGATCAAGTGCGGTTCACATGGTGCAAGAACGAGCAAGGGGACGTGGTTCCGGTGCGAGGTAGCGGCTCACAACCGAAGCTCGTATGCGGACATGAAGCCGGTGCAAGGTAGCGGCTAACGACCGAAGCTTGTTCGCGGGGTTTGGTGATGTGGCCACAAAATCATCAGGAGGACGGTTTCTTGGTTTGGGCCTCAAAACCAAGCCCGAGGACTTGGCGTGGCACGGCCCATCAGAAGGAGCCGTGGGCGTCAAGGAGCCTGGACCGGAGGACATGCAGCGTGGTCGCAAAGCTTGCGTCAGAGGGAAGCAAGGTTGCGGCGGATGCGGTCCGAGCCGGAAGAATATTTGCAACTATGACAAATTTGCCCCTAAGGGGTATTGTGTTGTATGCTTCATGTGAGGGTGTTCTGGACATTTGCAGAGCGCCTATATATATGAGGAGTGGCTATTGTGGGCAGCCATCCCTTGGAGAGGATAGGTGGTAGACATCTCATTTGTTTGTGAGAGGGTCTTTTCTAGGGTTTGAGAGGGAGAGAGAGGAGGGATCTTTGATTTGATCTTTTTGCCATTCTAGCTTTGTTTGTGCTAGCAAGTGGCTTGTAACTGCACATGGTGAAGTAATCCAAAGTTCAATTTTGTGCCATGATTTGAATCCACGAGCTCCTTTTCTTTTTCCTATTTTCAGAGCTATTTTCGGAACTATTTTTGGGGGATTTTCGTTCTTCAATCTCTAGGCCGTTTCCTCTCGGATTTCTTTGAGGGAATCACACATGTGTGCCTTGTGCCTCTTTTCTTGGTGATCTCTTGCCCCAAACGATGGGATTCGTCCTTGATTTGAAGATTTTGGGATGAACTCGAGGAGGGTGTTCTTCGCTAGATTTGAGATTCCTGGAGTTCTAGGAGGTTTGAGGCCGAGATCTTTGGGGCATAGCCTCTCCTTGAGGTGTATATCATCTACCCAAAATCTTGTCTCAAGACTCCAAGTCGTTTGGGAGATCCATTCCCGAGTTGACTGTTTTCGCTGAGTCGATCTATCGATCCGATCGGTTCTTGTTGGCTCGGTCAGATCAATAGACCGCTAGCCTTCGCAGCCTCGCAAACTCTCTGGTAGAAGGTCGGTATTTCGACTGGATGCTCCGATCGACCCACGGTCGGAAGATCCGATCGCGCTGAGAGAAAAGTGAGTTCAGTGACTCGACTGTTGACCTATTGATCCGATCGGTGGCTCTTGTACAGGTCGGATCAATCGACCGGTTGTTTTCTCTCAACAACGGTCGGAGCATAAGCGATCAATCCGACCGATGCTTTTCATGTGCGGTCGGATCAATCGACCCATGCAAATTTTGCTGATTCGATCTGTTGTTTTCTCCCAGTGACGGTCGGAGCATAGGCTATAACTCCAACCGATTTTTCTTGTCCGGTCGGATCAAAGGACCCGTGCAATTTTCGCTGAACTCTTCCTGTTGAGGCCACGTCTTGTGCTCGATTTGTTCGATTCTTTTTCCGTCTGCTTTGTTCTAGTTCCTAGGGTCAGTAGCTTCTCAGTAGCTACGTGATCTTGGCTAGATCGTTTGGTTGGCTTGAAGTTGATTTGGGAAAAGCCAGATTTGGGAAAGAAATTTTATCGGCTCCCATTCACTCCCCCCCCCTCTCTGGTCGCCTAATCGGTCCTTCAATTGGTATCAGAACCGGTTAAGGATCACTCCACCTTTATTGGCTTTGTGATCTATGGGGCGACAAGGGAAAAGGCGATTTTGCTTCCGAATTTGGTTTTTGAGATTTGAGCTTGTTTTTGTCTAATCCTAACCGGTGCTTTGAGTTATGGCGCCAAGTTCTTGTTCTATTGGCACTTTGTCATTAGGTGGTGTGGTCGCATCCGAGGACGACCACGAGTGGAGAAAGAAGCGTGATGCGCTTAATGAGGATGATGAAGGGATGACATTGATGCGTCTTTTGAAAGAGATGCATCAAGAAGATGATCTTCGACGCAAGCTTCACAAGATGAGTAGAAGTAAACTCTCCCAAGGTATAATTGACTTGTTCACTCGCCTTTGTGCTTATGGCGAGACAATTACTGATCTTGAAAAGAAAATTGGCATGTCTAAGCTTGATTCTTCACCTTGCAATTCTTGTGAAGCATTGATTAGAAAGAATACCAATTTGATGCATTTTTGTGATAGTTTTAAATCTGAAAATTCCTTGTTGAAATCTAATGCCTCTAAGCCATGTCCTTCATGTGTTTTCTTGCAAGATGATCTTGATGTGGCTAGAGATGAGATTGTTTTGTTGGAGTCAAATGCTTCTTTACCATGTGCTTCTTGTGAGTCTTTGCATGCTGAAATTAAAGAATTGAAATTGACTCATACCACTTGTTTGGATGAACTTGAGCATGCTAAGGCTGAAATTTGTGAGATGAAGTCTATACCTTGTAACATGTGCTCTTTGGTTCTTGATGATGATGTTTGCCTTACTTCTTTGGATACTCATAATGATTTGCTTGATGTGAATGATGATGTTTGTTCATGTGGTCTCATTTGCACATCATGCATTGAATTAGAAAGTGAAGTTTTGGTTTTGAAACAGATGCGCGATGATATGAGCGCCAAGTTAGTTGAGCACAAGGAGATGAGTGCCAAACTTGAGAAAGAAAATGATCTCTTGCGTACCACATATGCCAAGTGCATTGAGGAGGAGATGACTAATTTGAAAAATGCTCCATGTGGTACTTGTGAGCGTCTCAAGTTTGAGAATAATGCTTTGCTCACCAGATGCAAGAGTCTTTGCGCTAAGTCTTTGGATTCTCACAATTCTTGTCACTCCGATGTTTGTGCTTTCAAAATTGCTTCTTCTCAATCGGAGTTGACTTCTTGTGCTGAGCGTGAGTCTTTAGATGTTGGTGCTTGTGTTGGTGCTTTGGATAGCTCTCCTGTAGCTATTCCTAAGCTTGTTGGTTCTTCCAGTGTTTTCCAAGATAATTCAAGTGGCAAGGGTGCTTCTCACTTTGTCAGAACTCATGCTCCCAAACCGAAGTTCCTTTGCACCTTCTGTAAGAAAGATGGGCATACCATTGAGTTTTGCTTTCGTCGTATCAAACATGAGAGACGTGTGCGCGCTAAAGCTTTTAGGAAGCCATGTAGCCTTTCTCATGGCACGTGTGATCCTAATTTGGGGACAAAGTTAGATATGGGTGTTTCTTGCTATAAGTCCCAAGGGACTTGTCATTTGAACAAGAATGGTGATTTGTCTTCGAAGACTGTGCCTACAGATAGGCCTTTATACCATTGCTCTTATTGTGACTAGGGATGGGGATCAAGAGAGCTTCTGCTATAGGCGTGCAAGATGCATGCGGCGAGTTTGTGCTTCTAGGCCTTTGGTTGTTCATAGCCCACCTCATGGCATGAACACTTGTGTGCCTAGTCAGAAGCCACATTTTGTTGATGGGTTTTATGACTCTTTTTCTAGTGGGGTAGTTCGTGATCGTGGACATGTTTCTAGTGTTTCTCATGTTGGTCCACGACATGATTTTCATGGTGCTTCTACTGGTTATTCTTCAAGCACCTCGAGGGATCGTTGCCTTTTTGCTAGTGGTAGCACTCGTTCTTCTTCTCGAGTTTCTACTTTGAGGCATGGTTCCAAGAGTGTTGCTAGACCTTTTCATTCGAACCGGCATTTGCATCATGCTAACCCACATGATAAGTTGAGTACACCATTTACCTGTGTGACCAAGTCTTGGGTTCCCAAGTATATGCTTGCTAACCCTTCGGGATCCAAGACTCGGGTTTGTTTGTCCTCTCATGTGTAGGTACGAGGATGCGGGTTGGAGAACATGAGCTTGGTGACTCTTGGTCTTTTGCATGATCAAGGTTTGATGGTTCTCCACACCCTTTGGATGGCCCCGATGTGGCCTTTGTACACTTTGTATAGTGAGTATTTCTTTTGTACACTCTTGTGCTCACTTGTGTATCTTTGGCATGTTTTGTGCTTGTATCATGCCTTTATGATTTGTGTAGCTTATTGTATATTTGGTCTCGTTGGTGGATTAGTCACCTTTGTATGATAGTGTGTGTGATCCATATGAACTCCTTGTCATGTTTCACCATTTGTTTCAAATTGCTCATGGCATGTTGTTCTTTTGGTATCCTTTGTGTAGATCCTTTGCAACTTATTGACATGTCGTTAGCCCGAGCTTTTATTCATATAATTGATATCGTGTTGCAATGCTTTAATTCCTCACATTTGTATCATTATTGCTTCTTGTAGCACGAGTTGTGGTTTATCTTGTTTTGGGCTTGTCTTGTCTTTGGGTTGCATTTTTCTCCTTTTAGATTTCCCTTCCTTTTGTATTGTGTTGGAGCTTTCCATTCGCTTTTTGTACACATTTTCCTAGTTTTCTTTTGCTAGTGAAAGTGCATCTAATCCCTTAAGTGGGTTTTGGTGAATTGAATGACAAAACGATTAAAGGACTAATGTGTTTCATAAAGTTTATGAGCAGGAATTAATTGATATACTTGTTATGCACATATGGATACTAGTTGGATATATTGTGTGCGGCTCATAAAGCATGAAATGATGAATGTACTATAATGTGATTAATGACAAGTCAATGTGAAACAAGGAAAGAGACATGGTCTCTAGCTCTCTAAAGACTTATTGACTTGCATATGGGACATCAAGGTTGTTTATGGACAAATTGAGGAGATTATAAGCCATAATTAAGGATAAAGAGAGACTTGGTGTTATGAGTTACTATTTGGTCTATATGTTGGAAGTTGGCTTGCATACAAGACCATGATCAATTTGAAAGAAAGCTTGGTGCATATTTAGAACTGGCCTTCATTAATGATACAAGTTTTTGTGAAGCTAAGTATGACGCATGGATGAAAAGTTGGGTCTCGGGATAGTGTTTTTAGGTACTAAGCATTGTGTGATCAAGTTGCGGCTTGAGTCATGGATTCTTTGCTAGGGTGACGAAACTTTCTACGGGATAAACTTGGTGGATCATGATCATATATGGTTTTCACATTGGCAAGTATCTAGCCTCATTATGGAAAGGTGAATTGAAATAGAAGTGGACTCTATTTGAAGACAAAAGTTCAAGTCATCTGCTCAAGCATGAATCGCTCAATAAGAAGATGTTAACAGCCCTCAATGCAAACGAATGTGATTAAGTGTGGCATGGTAAAGAAAAGATCAAGCTCAAGTTAATAACTTCGTTTTTGATTTACTCTTGAGTTTAGGCATGCCGTACTATCAAGAGGGATGAAACACTGGCTCATGACTAAAACCATTGAGTGCTCATAGGTTGACCCATGAAAGTTGAGAGTCCAACCTTGTAAAGGGATGGGCTTCTCTGCCCAAGAGCGGTGCAACCGCCCTCCAGGGGCGGTCTGACCGCCGTTCCCTTCTGACAAGGGCAACGACTAGTTGTTTCAAAATTTCGGTGCAACCGGTATTTGGGTCCGGTGCGACCGGGTTGGCCTGACAGAGCAACGGCTAGTTTTAGATGGATGGGGTATTTATACCCCCTTGCCTTCCTCGTTGAAGGTTGCTGGTTCTTGGTGAATTTGAGCCCTCCCACACACTTTCCTCAGCTGAGAAACCTTCCCAAACCCCTCCTTGTGAGACTTGTGTGATTTGAGCTAAATTTGTGAGTTGGGTTTGAGAGAAACTTTGAGTGGGAGAAATTCTGAGCTTAGAGAGAACTTGTGAGCAAACCATAGCTTGAGCACTTGTGGTTGATGTTAAGAAGTTCTTTGTGACATTTGTTACTCTTGGAGCTTTAGCTTCTAGACGGCTAGGCGTCGCCGGTTAGCTACCATTCGTGTGGTGAGCAACCGGAAGTTTGTAAAGGTCGGTTTCCACCTTGAGGGAACCAATTCTTCTTAGTGAAGAGTCAAGGTGTGGCGTGTATACACCTTGGCGAGGTGGCCTTGCGGGGTGCCTCAAACGGAGACTAGGAACCACCGAGCTTGCCGGTTGTGTGCATGCGGTGGGTCTGAACTTCGGGAAAAATCTGTGTGTCTCCTTTGCATCATTTGATTCATTTCTAGCTTTATTTGCTTCCGCTTCGATCTACTTGGGTATACATCTTGTGGGTGCAGGGGCTTCGTGAACCTACCAAGAAACACCTTGACAAGCTGTGCCACTAGTCAAATTGGTGCTAGAAGATCAAGAGGGGGTCGAGCTACATTTCTTGAAGCTTGCTGTCCAGGGGCGGTCAAACCGCCTTGGGATACCGGTCACACCGGTATTCCCTGGCATTTTTTGGAGTTCACTGTTCAGGGCCGGTCTAACCGCCCTAGCATAGCGGTCTAACCGCTATTGCCTCTGACAGCAAGGTGAAACAATTGTTAGAAGTTTTAATTGGTCGTCTCGCCTATTCACCCCCCTCTAGGCGACATCTTGATCCTTACAAGTGGTATCAGAGCAAGGCTTCATATCAAAGCTTAACCGCCGTGAATAAAAGATGTCGATTGAGGTAAACTTTGAGCCACTCGAGCTCGATGGCTCAAACTATGCTTCTTGGTCAGCAAATGTTCATTCTACTCTTAGAAATATAGATCCTGTCGTTGAACATATTCTAGTTGCTAGCATCCTACCTCCTAAGTTTGATATCGACAACAATGATCATTCAAAGATCACTCAAAAGGAGTTAGCATGTTCGCAACTCAATGCTTGTGTTACTAACTTCTTGCGAAGTACTGTTTGTGAAGATATATGGAATAGTGTTTCTAGAAAGAAAGAAATCCGAGAAGATGCACATCTCATTTGAACTCTCATAAAAGAGATTTTTGAAGATTTTGAGAGTGATGATGATGAAAAGCAAGAAGACATGGAGTCACATGAGGAGTGCTCAACTTCATCAAACAACTGTCGTGAACCTCATGTGATCTCATGTGTGGAAGAAGAAGAGCAAAACAAGCTTGATGGTGTGTCTGTGCAGAGGGCGGTCCAACCGGCCTGCAGCCCCGGTCCAACCGCCCCTGACAGAGAACACGCATCAACACCTCTTCAAGGCACAAGTATTGATTCAAGCAAAGCTTCCACTGCAGAAATTCAATTCTCAAGTGATGAGGGTATTGTGTGCTTGATGGCCAAGAAAGAAAAGAAGAAAAGGAAGAAGAAGACCAAGGGAAGAAATTGTCAATCTCATGAGAAAGTTAGTTCTTTGATGGAAGAACTAATTGCTCTCAAGTCATCTCATGCTTCCCTGGTTTGTAAGTATGATTCATTGGCATGTGATTATGCTTGTGCTACTAATGCTCTATCTCGTGTAGAAAAATTAGAAAATGCCAATGAAGTGCTCAATGCTCAACTTGAAAAGCTCACTAGCAAGTATGTGGATTTGCAAGGAACTCATAAAGAACTTGAATATTCTCATGAGAAGCTTGTAGATTCATATACTTCATTAGAAATAGCTCATGAGGTTGTTATCACATCGGTAAAACTTTATCAACCCCTCACATCCACATGCACATGCTCACCTGTCAATATTGAATTATCTTGTGCTAAATCTTGTTGCTCTCAAACAAGCCAATCTAGCATTGAGCATGTACTTGTAGAGTCTTGTGATGATCTCATTGCACAAGAAAATGATGAACTCAAGCAAGAGATCGGAAAGCAAAAGAATGACTTGATCAAGAGTAGAAGCATGAGTCAAGTGCAACCTTCTCAAGATAACTGTGACAACATGGTGAAAAAGCTTGAGAAGGGAACCACCGTCACTAGCTCAAACTCTAAACTAGATCAAGCAAAGAATCACAAGACACAAGAAAAGTTGAAGGGGTCAAAGCTTTCATCCCTAGTGAACCCCTCATCCAACAAGTCTAGCAAGCAAAAAGGTCAAGCAACACTTGAGAGAAGACAAGCTCAGAGAATCTGCTATAGGTGCAAGGAAAAGTGCCATATGATAAATGAGTGCAGAGTTGATCCAAGTGAATTGGAGCCTGTCCAAAACCGGTCACACCGGGTTACCAGGGCGGTGCAACCGCCCCTGATATATGCTGCACAACCTTCTCAAAACAAGTGCAAGCAAGCAAGATCTCATATCAACAAGCTTGAGCCCAACCAGGAGCAAGACAACAAGTGCAAGGAAGCTCCAAGCAATAACAACAACCGACGATGCTATGTGTGTCGACAAAAGGGGCACTTGAGTAAGGATTGCCCAAATGGTAGGTTTCCTAAGTCGAGCTTAGTCCAATATGATTTCACTAAGCTTGGGAATCACAAAACTAGTACTTGCAATATCAAGGTGATTAACTCACCTCAAACTAGTGTAAGAGCTATTTGGGTTTCCTAAGCACCTTGTGACTAACTTCAAAGGACCCAACAAGATTTGGGTACCAAAACTTGCTCACTAAGCTTGCAGGATCATGGAGATGCATTGGGCACTTGGCCAATCTTTACATCAAATTGAAAATGAAGAAAATGGCCAAATGTGAATACATAATGATATATCATTTCATCCAATGGCATCTTGGTAATGTGTTCTTTCTGTCTTGGGTCAGTCACTTTCATGCTTATTCTTGTGCATCTCAAGTTGTGTGCTTGCAATACTCATTTGTTAAAAATAGCATGCTAAAGTGTTTATGCAAACTCTTGCCACATGTTGCTTTTAATGGCTCCTAGAGCATATCTCCTTAGTATTTGACAGAAACTCAATTGTGAAATCAACTCAATAAATGGGAAGGGCATGAACAAGGGGGAGATGTAGTTCTCCTGCTGAACCCGGTGCAACCGCCCTCTAGGACCAGTTGGACCGGTTTTGGTCAGGGGATTAGTTCGCCTCTAGCCGTTCTCGGGTGATTCGGTCATGTTCCAAAAGATCCGGTCAAGGGTTGTTTTGGACATGTTTTCCTGCATATTTGACAGTAAGTACACATGACACTTTTTCAATCATGCAAAACCTTATGTGTCTTGACCAAGTATTAGAGTGAGCCTCGTCTAAAAGTTCTTAATAGAATTGAAAATGCATCAAAAGAAAATTCAAATCTCTTATGCACAAATTAAGGGGGAGCTCATTCTAAAACGTGTGTCTGTGTGAGACTAACTTTCTCTTCTAGTGAATTTGTAGTCTCATCTATGAGAATGAGTTTCTCATTTGAGTATGCCATAATATGAACTTCCAAAAATTGGTAAAAGTTGAAGAATCTTTAGTTTGGATTATGCCACTAACCCTTGCATGGCTACTCACCATGATTTAGTTTAAATTCCTTCGATTGGTTTTGAAAAGGAATTTAGCCTATATTGTGAGGTTTCATTTTTGGTGATCCTTGTCCATTCAAATCAATAAGGTCACTAAATGTGGAATTTGTGATTGTGCAAATCAATGCTCTCTCTCTAAATATGGATCAAGAGAGCAAGTCTTGATCCTAAACTTATATTGCACAAAAGTGGAAGACTCAAATGGAAAAGGTATGTGACTAGAGACTCATGTTGTACATTTGAGCATTTAAGTTACCCAACATGCTAGTGTGTATCTTTGTATATGGTTAGTTCAATGTAAACTCCCTTATCATGCTCTTCGGATATTTAGTTGATGTCTCTCTTATTATTGACGTTTGTCAATTGCATGGTATTGTGAAAGACATGAGTTAAATATGCCGACATGGTCTTTACCTTGGACTACCATATATTTGTGTGACATAGGATAGTCTTTCGAAAAACATATACTAGCATGGTAGGAAATGTGTTTTTGAGAAAACATTCGGTTTTTGGTCCTTTTGACCCTATAGATCTGCTATGACCATTGTTCAAATTGTTTGATTGATGGCTGGTCATTAGTAGTGAAATTTCTCAAGTTCACAAGATCCAACTCTACCCACCCATAGTTCTTGGAAGAAGCAAGAAAATATGAAATTAATTGGAGAAACTCAATTCTTCTGAGATAAATAAGCTTTATTGGATATAATTTTGATATTATCTCTCATCAATCAAAAGGAAGATGTTCAAGGGATCAAATCTCTCATCTCTCTCTGCCATGCCAGACCGGTCCCACCGCTCTGACAGACCGGTGCAACCGGTATGCCCAGGCAGTTGCCTTTTATCCCTCCCGTGAGTCTACAGGATCTTATCCTTATCCACTCATACCCTTTCACTCCCATCGGTCTCCCACTCTCCCAAAACCGACGCCACACCCTTCCTCCTCTCTCCCATGGCGATTTGAAGTTTCAACCAAGAAAAGGCTTTCTCTCTTGAAGATTTGCGGTGCCCCTGGTCGGTGCAACCGAGTGCCACACCGACATCTTGGATTTGAACTCGTTCTCTTCTCTCCAAAGGTATTCAAATCTTGTTCTTCGTCGATCTACTCACTCAGGTCATAGATTTGAATTTCCTTTGGTGAATCATCCTAGAATACCTCATAGAAGCATATCCTAGGAGCTGAATCATTTTCGTTGGACACATTGCTCGATTTCACAACTTAGGGTTTGACTGGGAAAGGCGGTGCGACTGGTCCCCAGGGGCAGTTCGACCGCCCTGCCCAATCAAGGTTTAAGTCACGGAATCATGCAATAAGATCAACCATTATCTATCTAGGATTGTTTATCTCTCCAGTATCAAGATATTATTCCATCTAGATCTGTCCTTGATGAAAAATCTCTTAGTATCAATTTCTAGATGCTGATCATGCTTCTTTTTCCCCTAGAGCACTCAACATTTCATGATTTGTGACACATAAATTCCTTCAGCAGCTTGAAATTGCATTTAGATCGCTTGACTCCGTTCTGCCAGGGGCGGTGCGACCGGTCACCAGGACCAGTGCAGCCGACCCTGCACAGATCAGCTCAAGTCTTCGAAGTTGCCATTTTAAGTTCATTTTACAACCAAATCTTTATCTTGAGGTCTTACACTTTATTTTACATATCTTGTGACTCAGGAAGAAGTGTGAAATGCCTAGTGGAAGACATGCTGAAAGAATCAAAAAATCAAGACATGATCCATCCTCTCAAGCCGGTCCGAGCGGTGGTCCGCATGTTTATTCAAGAAGGCTCCGACCGAGAGGAGAAAAGAGGGCTGCAGATCAGGATATTGAGATTATTGAGGAAGAGAGAGCAGAGGAGAGAGTCGAAGAGAGTGAGGCTAGCAGTGACGACAATATTGAGGATGAGAGCTTTCGTGTTGCACCTAGTCTTGCCCCGGGTACGAACAGCGGTGATAATGGCAGTGGGAGTGGTGATGATGCTGGTGGTGATGATGGTGGTGATGGAAATGAGGACAGTGATAATGGAGTGGACTTAGATGACAGTGGAGATGCTGGTAGTGAGGACGATGCACTTTTTCCTGTGACCAGGGTTTCTTCCTACCCTGCCAGAGTGAGACCTACTAATTATTCAGGTGAGGGGATGACTGAGATAGCTAGAAGGCTAAGGAGGGAGGACCCATCTGCAAACGCTCACACCACAACATTTGATTACAGATTTTGGACTCTTTTTCAGCAGGATTTCTACTATACCATCATTAGTGGAAAAAAGAGTGATGTGACCTTAGAAGCTCAATATGTGGACTGGAGACATATGAGAAAAGCAAAGCATCCGATCTTTGATCAAATCATTGCAAAATGCAAAAGTCAGGGGGCACTTGATGAAATTCAGGCATCATTGGAACAAGGAGTTGATCGCTCAATTCTATGCCACTTGTTACTTTGGTTATCATGAGAATGAAAGAGCCATCTTTTGGAGAACTGAGGGAGCAAACTATCATATCACCTTCCTCAGTTTTGTGCAATGCTCATGATTGATGATAATGAGGCACTTGATGTGATACATCATAGAAAGCCATGGAGGCAAAGGAGTTGGGGTTCATGTATCCCACCGGTACTAACCCCTCTGAATTTGGAAGAGTAAAGTGTCTTTATAGCTACTACGCAGTCCTTAACCGCCTCCTTAGATCCACTCTTACTCCACGAGGTGGAAACACATCGGATATTTCACGTCATCAAAGGAATTTGATGTGGTACTTGCGTCCAGGAGCTCCTCGCTTTCATGTTGGAGATTTTATTTGGGAGGAGATCAAGTATATCTCTGAACACCCTTTGAGCGGTCGAGGATATGCACATTTCATTATGTTCATTATTGAAAAGGTGTGTCAATTGGGAAAAATAGAAAAAGATGGAAGACATGTGCCTCTCAAGCCAAGAGTCCCAAAGGAGATCAGGCCATTCACTCCTCCACAGCAGCGCGCCGCAGCCGAGCAGCTAGGAGAAGCAGTTCAGCCTGCAGCTGCTGAAGCACCTGAGACCGGTGCAACCGCCCCTGGGGGGCGGTCAGACCGGTCTCCCCCTGATCAGTACAGATATGGCAAGAAGCCCTCCTCTCCAATCAAAAAGCTCTTCAATTTCTTTGCTGGCATTTGTAAGAGCCAAAGAGATATTCAGGTGGATCTCAGACAGCAGCGAATTGATCAAAGGAGGGGAAGAGAAGAGGTTCATAGGCTACACTCGGCCATGTTTCCAGATAACCCTCCTCCACCTCTCTCCCCACCTTCGGAGTTACCTGAGATTCCATCCTACGATGATGTCATGAAGGGTCACAGTGAGGCACAATACTATGAGCAGTATGGGGGTTTATTCTTTCATCATCAGGGTGAGTCTCCTTCCATGGCACCTCCATCTACTCAACAGCCTCAGGCACCCCCTCCAGTGCATTATGGACCAGATTATCGTGGATTTGCTACTTCGTTTGGGGGCATGACCTTCTCTAGTTGCTTAGCACCTCAGTCAGAACCTCAGCATGATTATGCATCCAGACTCAGCTATGGTGGCTTCTTGGGTGGTCACTCCATCGGCCAAGGTCTTGGTGAACCTAGTGCCTCACACTCCACTGCAGCTAGGCTCTCACCTTCCTTCCACATCTTCTGCTACTGAGGATTGGGCACATCGTCTCTCAGCGGATCTCTTTAATCCTAACCCATCCACCGGACACGAGTATGGATGGAACCCTTCTATGGGTAGCGGTGGAGGTGGCACCGAGGGTCAGTGATCAGCTCCACATCTCTTCTTCAGGCCCTTTCTGGTGTTTGATGACAAAGGGGGAGAAGAGTGAAGATTAAAGCCTTGGATCTACATCCTTTCAGTTTATCTGTGTGGGGCGGTTTGACCGGGTTGGCACACCGGTCAGACCGGTCTCTATGTGTTAGAGACTTTGGACCTGGTTCTGTAATAATTTCGTACCATCTCGTAGTTTGGATTTGAGACTCTGGTTTGGATTTGGATCTGTTATAATCTCGTACTCTATCTATTTGTGGACTTGAGAACCTTGTAATGTGTGCTATTTTGTGTCTTGAGCTTGTTTAAATTATTAAGAGATCTTGTGATAGGTTGTTTTGATAAATTGAGTGATGTTTGCTGTTTTTGTGCTGAACAGGCAGGACCGGTCACACCGCCCCCGGGGGTCGGTTGGACCGGGTCTGCCTGAGACAGCACAAAATTTCTTTTATCTTGATTAAGTGTTCTTGCTTGTAATATGCATCACTTATCCCTTTTATTTGTTATCACACTCTTGTTGCACCCCACATATTCTGAGATTTAGGGGGAGCTTCATGTTATATTGAAATATGTGCAAATTAGCATTTGAGGCTAACTTTGAAAATTCATTCATGGCACATATTAAGGGGGAGCTCACACTAAATCTAAGAATATAAAAGCTGAATTGATATATCTTTTGTAAGCTTTAATCGGGTTGTCATCAATCACCAAAAAGGGGGAGATTGAAAGTGCATCTAATCCCATAAGTGGGTTTTGGTGAATTGAATGACAAAACGATTAAAGGACTAATGTGTTTCATAAAGTTTATGAGCAGGAATTAATTGATATACTTGTTATGCACATATGGATACTAGTTGGATATATTGTGTGCGGCTCATAAAGCATGAAATGATGGGTCCTAATGTACTATAATGTGATTAATGACAAGTCAATGTGAAACAAGGAAAGAGACATGGTCTCTAGCTCTCTAAAGACTTATTGACTTGCATATGGGACATCAAGGTTGTTTATGGACAAATTGTGGAGATTACAAGCCATAATTAAGGATAAAGAGAGACTTGGTGTTATGAGTTACTATTTGGTCTATATGTTGGAAGTTGGCTTGCATACAAGACCATGATCAATTTGAAAGAAAGCTTGGTGCATATTTAGAATTGGCCTTCATTAATGATACAAGTCTTTGTGAATCTAAGTATGACGCATGGATGAAAAGTTGGGTCTCGGGATAGTGTTTTTAGGTACTAAGCATTGTGTGATCAAGTTGCGGCTTGAGTCATGGATTCTTTACTAGGGTGATGAAACTTTCTATGGGATAAACTTGGTGGATCATGATCATATATGGTTTTCACATTGGCAAGTATCTAGCCTCATTATGGAAAGGTGAATTGAACTAGAAGTGGACTCTATTTGAAGACAAAAGTTCAAGTCATCTGCTCAAGCATGAATCGCTCAATAAGAAGATGTTAACAGCCCTCAATGCAAGCGAATGTGATTAAATGTGGCATGGTAAAGAAAAGATCAAGCTCAAGTTAATAACTTAGTTTTTGATTTACTCTTGAGTTTAGGCATGCCGTACATCAAGAGGGATGAAACACTGGCTCATGACTAAAACCATTGAGTGCTCATAGGTTGACCCATGAAAGTTGAGAGTTCAACCTTGTAAAGGGATGGGCTTCTCTGCCCAAGAGCGGTGCAACCGCCCTCCAGGGGCGGTCTGACCGCCTTTCCCTTCTAACAAGGGCAACGGCTAGTTGTTTCAAAATTCTGGTGCAACCGGTATTTGGGACCGGTGCGACCGGGTTGGCCTGACAGAGCAACGACTAGTTTTTGATGGATGGGGTATTTATACCCCCTTGCCTTCCTCATTGAAGGTTGTTGGTTCTTGGTGAATTTGAGCCCTCCCACACACTTTCCTCAGCTGAGAAACCTTCCCAAACCCCTCCTTGTGAGACTTGTGTGATTTGAGCTAAATTTGTGAGTTGGGTTTGAGAGAAACTTTGAGTGAGAGAAATTCTGAGCTTAGAGAGAACTTGTGAGCAAACCATAGCTTGAGCACTTGTGGTTGATGTTAAGAAGTTCTTTGTGACATTTGTTACTCTTGGAGCTTTAGCTTCTAGACGGCTAGGCGTCGCCGGTTAGCTACCATTCGTGTGGTGAGCAACCGGAAGTTTGTAAAGGTCGGTTTCCACCTTGAGGGAACCAGTTCTTCTTAGTGAAGAGTCAAGGTGTGGCGTGTATACACCTTGGCGAGGTGGCCTTGCGGGGTGCCTCAAACGGAGACTAGGAATCACCGAGCTTGCCGGTTGTGTGCATGCGGTGGGTCTGAACTTCGGGAAAAATCCATGTGTCTCCTTTGCATCATTTGATTCATTTCTAGCTTTATTTGCTTCCGCTTCGATCTACTTGGGTATACATCTTGTGGGTGCAGGGGCTTCGTGAACCTACCAAGAAACACCTTGACAAGCTGTGCCACAAGTCAAATTGGTGCTAGAAGATCAAGAGGGGGTCGAGCTACATTTCTTGAAGCTTGCTGTCCAGGGGCGGTCAAACCGCCTTGGGATACCGGTCACACTGGTATTCCCTGGCATTTGTTCGAGTTCACTGTTCAGGGCCGGTCTAACCGCCCTAGCATAGCGGTCTAACCGCTATTGCCTCTGACAGCAAGGTGAAACAATTGTTAGAAGTTTTAATTGGTCGTCTCGCCTATTCACCCCCCCTCTAGGCGACATCTAGATCCTTACAGCTAGGCGTATTTGGTTGAGGGGGAGCTCGGCTTTATTTGAGGGGGAGTTGGACCAAGGATTTGCTTGGTGACTTGGTATCCGCTTTTAAGCTTTTATTTGGTATCACATTTTGAGCTTTCAATTGGAAATCATCTTTTTCGGGTGGTATCAAGTTTTGATCCTTCAATTGGTATCTTTCCTATGGTGTTCAATTGGGATCCTTAGCGGTTCTTCATTGGCTATGGAGATTTTCTTGATTGGTTCGACCCTCACGTGTTTTCTTGGTTTTGAGCTGAGTCCTCATTCTATTAGAGTTGCATTTGCATCATGTATCATACGAGCATCTTGCATTGTATAGTTGAGCTTCACCTGTATAGCCTTAGCATTTTTTTTGTGCTTTGTGTGGACGTGCACTTTGAGTTGTGAATGTGTGGCGGGATGTGCAAGCTTAGTCTCACTTTGATGCTTTGACATAAAATCTGTTGAGCTAGCTTGTTTTCCGAATGGTGTAAATTAATTTGACTAATGATCTTTATCACCATTCACCCATGAGTTTTTGACTAGAACTGTGTAGCTCTCGTATGAATGATAGTTCTTTGTTTTAGCTCATGTCTGGGACCCATGTTCTTTTCAATCGGGTCAAAGACTTTCTCATTGTGAGTGTTTAGCCTCGTTTGCATCCAGGGGAAGCAAGTGCTTCTTTATGCCGCAAAGGCATGACATGTGAACTTGAGTTTTTATGAACATCAAAATGAAATAATCAGTTGCTAATCAAGTTCCTTTTGTTTTGTCCATGCTAAAACTTGAATGCTTATGTTGTTACATGTTGTCTGCCAAAGAAGTGGGCACATGGTCTCAACGAGCTTTGAAAGAAATGATGTAAAAGAGATGGCTTTGGTGCTTTCAAGGTGCTTGCAATGAGCTTTTGATGAGAATTGGTTACCTTGTATGAGTTTTGGCGTAGAACTAGTTTCCATTCATGCTTGTGCTATCCATGACTAGTTCTTGCTCATGTGGTGACATGTTTTACATATTGATGAACACTTGATAAAATGGTTTGCTCCCGGTGCTTGTGACTTAGTATCACTTTGAGATTGTGTGCGCCTTTGAGCTATATTGTTTACTCCTTAGAGTGCTTTGCCATTCTTAGCACTTGCAAGTGCTTTGTGGTCTACTTGTGAAGCTTGTTAGGTTGGCTTTCCACTTGCACCATATATCATATCATTCATGCTTTGGAGTTCATGTTTTGATTTGGTGTCAAGTGTGGTTCTACATGTATTGATATCTTTGTCTTGATTCTTTTGGAAAAATTGCACAAGTTGATTTGAAAAGGAGAAGACCTTGCTTATTGCTTTTGAATTACATGAGTTTGTGAGTTTGCTGTGTTGGCACTTTGATTGTGCATATCTTGGGAGTTTGATGTTTGAACCTGAACCTTGGATTTGCATTTTGGTTGCACATTCCTGGGGGAGCTTTGGAGTTTGAGTTTGAATCTTTGAACCTTGAGTTTGTACTTTGGCTGTACATTTTAGGGGGAGCGTGTAGTTGTATCTTTTGCATTTCGGCCTTGATTTGTGCATTGTCAACAAGGGGGAGAATTTCTGGAGCATTTGAAAAGGGGGAGAATTTCTGGAGAATTTCTGAAAAATATTTTGAAAGTTTTGTGAGAGTTTGAGCATTTTCGAGTGTTTTTCACACGCACAAGTTCACTTATTCAGGGGGAGTTGCATCTTTGCAGGGGGAGTGCTTTGAGTGGTCTGAAAAGTGAATTGGCTTGTGCTTTGTGCTTTGCTCTTTTGCCGATGGTGTTGAGCCCTTTTCGCTTCCTATGGAAGGGTCGGCATTTTCTGAGTTGTCTCTTGTGAGTGACTTTGATTTGGCTTGTTCTTGCTTTTGGTCACTTGCTTGAGCGATTGGTTTTCAATTTCTTTTCTTTTTCTTTTATTATCATTGGTTACTATGTGTGTGTTGTCAATGCACTCATCAAGGGGGAGATTGAGGACCCGGTGTGTCTGAGGACCGGTGGATGGTCGCTTCCTGGTGTGATGAGTGATTGACAACGTGGTGTGGACTGACGTTTCCCTTTGCTCAAGTATTGCAGGTGTAGAATGCGGCTTGATTGCATTGGTGCAGGTGGCGCGAAAGGTCTTAGCCATGGCGGCCTCCGAGGAGCGGAGAGACAAGTTGGCTTGGTTCGAGGGACCCGGTGGCCAGATGGATCAAGTGCGGTTCACATGGTGCAAGAACGAGCAAGGGGACGTGGTTCCAGTGCGAGGTAGCGGCTCACAACCGAAGGTCGTACGCGGACATGAAGCCGGTGCAAGGTAGCGGCTAACGACCGAAGCTTGTACGCGGGTTTGGTGATTTGGCCACAAAATCATCAGGAGGACGGTTTCTTGGTTTGGGCCTCAAGACCAAGCCCGAGGACTTGGCGTGGCGCGGCCCATCAGAAGGAGCCGTGGGTGTCAAGGAGCCTGGACTGGAGGACACGCGGCGTGGTCGCAAAGCTTACGTCGGAGGGAAGCAAGGTTGCGGCGGATGCGGTCCGAGCCGGAAGAATATTCGCAACTATGACAAATTTGCCCCTAAGGGGTATTGTGTTGTATGCTTCATGTGAGGGCGTTCTAGACATTTGCAGGGCGCCTATATATATGAGGAGTGGCTATTGTGGGCAGCCATCGCTTGGAGAGGATAGGTGGTAGACATCTCATTTGTTTGTGAGAGGGTCTTTTCTAGGGTTTGAGGGGGAGAGAGAGAGGAGGGATCTTTGATTTGATCTTTTTGCCATTCTAGCTTTGTTTGTGCTAGCAAGTGGCTTGTAACCGCACATGGTGAAGTAATCCAAAGTTCAATTTCGTGCCATGATTTGAATCCACGAGCTCCTTTTCTTTTTCCTATTTTTGGAGCTATTTTCGGAGCTATTTTTGGGGGATTTTCGTTCTTCATTCTCTAGGCCGTTTCCTCTCGGATTTCTTTGGAGGAATCACACATGAGTGCCTTGTGCCTCTTTTCTTGGTGATCTCTTGCCCCCAAACACCGGGATTCGTCCTAGATTTGAAGATTTTAGGATGAACTCGAGGAGGGTGTGTTCTTCGCTAGATTTGAGATTCCCAGAGTTCCAAGAGGTTTGAGGCCGAGATCTTTGGGGCATTGCCTCTCCTTGAGGTGTATATCATCTACCCAAAATCTTGTCTCAAGACTCCAAGTCGTTTGGAAGTTCCATTCTTGTGGCGATCATCCTTTGGATGTCCTTTAACCACCTGTATCAGTCCCTGGATCAATACGCTGATATAGGTTTTACACAGGATTAGTATTGGAAGCAATAAACGCGCAGTAAACAAAGAATAACTACCTTCGCCTTAGCGGAGAGTGGCATTATGACCCATTCGAGGAGGGAATGGGCCGGGATGCCCTACATGTCCATGTACCTGTAATCATTTGAAAGCAAGGCTGAGTACATCTATGATTGGTACTCAGCAAATCCTGTGTAAAATTATAATGTATGCACGGGAGTGAGGTTATTATTTGGTGGAAATATAAATACAAAGTAAAGTTATACATTTGTAAACAGGGGTGGGAAAGGAGAAGTATTATGTTTTTTGGTCCTGGAGGGGCATTCTCATCCCTGCCAGTCCCCATATTTTAGTTCTCTCTCCCAGAGACCGTCAGGGTCCTTCTGGGCAGGCTTATGCCTCACTCATCTGGGCCTCCGCCCGTCTCGTCATTTCATACTTTATTTCTACAGGTGTATGCTAATCAACGGGGGCTTTGACTAAATGGGCTCATAACCGAGAGCCACGGCTATCGACAGATTAGTTACTCTGCAGAGGTTGTACCCTATGACATACGGTCGGTCAGCCCATACCGTGTACTTAGGCGGTACCGACCTACGAGACCCGTACCTGCCGGCGTCTGTCTCCAGACAGCCTTTCCTAGGTCCAGCCACAGATAGTACTGGGGGCTAAGCAGGGGCTACTAATCATCATCCGCCTCGCGGATGTCGACCCGGGTCAATGAGCTCATATATTAGGGCCCTCGGCCCTCAGGGTCTCCCTACCCTATACTCTAGTCAACTCGTGCCGCCCAGTCCCAGCCCTCTGTCTGGGGCTGTCTCCAGTACATCTGTCTCCCGACTTGGTGCGTGCCCGACTAGGCACCGGGCGCTACCCAGTTCGCCGGTCGGCACTCTGCACCAATCATGCGGCTCCTTGGGATGGATTTACTAGGAGCTGCTAGCGGGGTGTGGGTCAAGGCCTCACATTACAGGTCATTCCCGAAGGCTATGTCCTTTTTGGCCCGTATGGCAGTACTGGCATTAGAAAGACTCTCCCGTGAACCGGTCCTTATGCGACCAGAGCAAGCCTTTGAGACAGGATCCTCTTCCGAGGCTGCCTCCCTTACTCGCAAGTCCGTCCTTAGGGGTTCTATTATTAGTTGGTTCATTTTATACTTAATCCAACATTCTCTCTCATCTCCCGGAAGCTCTTTCCTCACAAGTCATAAATGTATAGAATTCCTAAGAAATCTACTTCTAAATAACGCTCGGTCAGCGACAGGTCGTGACCGGGGTTATTAATAGGTTGTTGGGCTAGAAGTAGCTCTAAATCAATGGGGAGGCGAAATATAGAGGGTTTTCCTTATGTTTTATAAAATATGCAGTCCATATTATTAACTTGGTTGATTTTATTATGCAGGAACTGGGACTGGCATGACCAAGGAGTTGGTTGCCAGGACTTGCCTTCCTGAATGGTACTTGGACGTCCGTTAATGCGTACGTAAGCTTGACGTTGACCAGGCTTGGACTTCTGGGTCTTCGTGAGCTTCGGCATCTTGGGCGGGGCCTGGTCACACCATCGACCTATCGGTCAATAAAACATGGAAAATAACATTCAGTATAACAGTACATCAAACAATGCCTATAGAATGAAAATAAAGGATAAAATGAGGAGATTAGGGTTATTAAGGAATAATCCATTAATTATGGTAAATAATTAATGGATTTGATGGAATGGAATTTCCGGAAAATCGATAAGTAATTTCCTCGGAGATGATCAAACGGTCGGGGAGTTATATGGATTTCTAAGAAATAATCCCCAGGTGACGGTGGTTTCTAAGAAAGGTTTGGAACAGTGGAAACGGGGGGTATTGGATCGCTAAGCAGTAATCCCGGAATAATAATGTATGATTATATTAATTGTTTAGAAATAAGTTTCTAAATAATTAATGGGATGGAATGGATTTGGATAGCACAACGGCTAGGGTCTTACCAAAACCAGGGTTTCGATCGAACGGCGAAACGACGTCCGTGGAGTTTAGACGGGGTTTCGGCGGGGCTTTGGGGTAGTGCGATTGGGATTTGGGGCTGAGGTATAAATACTAGGGCAATAAGCATATGAAAATGCTTAGCATAATTTCTAGTATTTATGGAAAAACTTGGGGATTTTATGGAGCTTTGGAATGGGATTGGCAAGATTTGGGGTACACTAAGGGGGCTTTTCTATTGGATGAGGGAAACACTTTTGGGATTTGGGGTTAAAAGATATCCTAAAAAGGTTTAGATGGCCCTAATAAGTTTAGAAATATTCCTAATATTTTTGGAGAAATTTGGGGAATTTTTGGAGTGGAGGAAGGGCTTGAAATAAGGATTTGTGTACACTTACCGGGTGTACTTAGCGTTTTTGAATGGTGCTGACGCAAGGGGGTGGGGCGGCTGGCGTGGCTGGTGGGGCCCGCTGTGCGCACTGTTTCGTGCGCCGGCTTCGTGGACCGGTGGACCGCGCGTGTCGCGGTCTGCAGTCCAGTGGACCGCGCCCACGCGCTGAGGCGCGCGACGGATCGCGGACGGCGTCCCGTGGGACCCACCTGGCAGCGGGTGAGAGCGGGGAACGGCGTCAGCGTGGCTGACGGCGTCGGCCGGGCCCACGTGTCAGTGGTAGCGGGGGAAAGGAAACGGCGCAGGGTGACGCCGTTGGTGGTGGGGCCCTGCCTGTCGGACTTATGAAGAGAGGAGGGGGACGGCGGGGTGACGGCCGGCGACGGCGGCCTCTTCTTCCTGCCAGGGACCGGGCGGCGCCGCCGAGCGCGCCATTGCGCCAGCCGCGGGAGCTGCCAGAGTTACGCCGAAACGGCGATGTAGCTCGCCGCCGGCCCTGCGGCTTGGCTCAGGCGGACGAGGAGGCCACGGCGAGTGTGGTGAGGCTAGCAGGGAGGAGGGGAGGGAAGTGGGGTGGCGCATCCGCACGCGGGTGAGGAAAAGCTCGAGCTCGAGCTCGGGGTGCTCATTCTACCAGGGGCCGGGCCGCCTTTTATAGGCCGGGCAGGACGCGCGGAGCTTCGCCATGTCGCGCGGCGGAGATGGGGACGACCGGCGGGGCGGGATGCGTGGCCGTTGCAAGGGGCTCGAGCTCCGGCGACGGTGCTCGGCCGGCGGCAGGGAAAAGGGATAGTGGCGCCGCATTTTTGGCCCATCTCGGCCGTGCAGCTGACATCGGGTGGCGGGGGCGTAGCCGTGACTAGGTACGGAGCGGCACGACGGGGGGGGGGGGGGGATGGCCGCCAGGGATGGGCACACCGGCCCATTAATGGCGCCCGGGTGGTTGGGCGTTGGGGGTGCTAGACGGCGGCCAGGCCGGGGGCACGTGGCGGCCGGGATTCGTGCGCCGCTTGGCCGTGCCCGGATGCGAGCGGATCCGACGGCGGGGAGGGCGTGGAGGTGCCGGCGCCCGACGGGGGAGCCGTGGCTGATGGCGGCGCGGCGGAGTGACGCGGGGAGGGAGAGAGGAGGAAGAAGGTGACGCCGTGCTGGCGTCAGCACGCGCGAGCCGGGCCGAAGAGGAGAAGTGGGCCGCGTGCGTGCACGGGCCGCGGAGTGCGCTGCAGGGCCAAGCGGAGGAGAAGTGGAGCGGGCCGCGCGGGGACGAAAAGGTGGGGAGGCGCTGGGCCGGATGTAGGGGAAAAGAGGCGAACGGGGCCGGAAGTTGGAGGGGCGCCTGCAGACTTGGGTGATGGGCCGCGAGGAGTAGCTGGGCTGGAAGCAAGGGGTTCGGCCCATCCATCTTTAAAAGACTTTTCTATTTATTTGAAATAGGTTTTAGGTTCAAATTTGAATAGAGATTCAAATTTAAACGGGGTTTTGATGTGAGGTTTAATTCGAGGGGTTTTTGGAAGGATTGGAGATAGGGAATTAATATTTAAATTGGATTTAAATATTAATCCAAAGAATTTGAAAGAGAAATTTCTAAACATACAAGTGCAACACACATGATAGATTTGAATGCATGGTTTGATTTGGGAAATGTGTATTTTGAAATATTGCTAGGGAAGTAATTATGTTTAACTTGAGAAAATTTTGATAACCCTATATTTTTAAATGCCTTAAAAAGCAGGGCGTTACAGGGCTACCCCACTTAAGGGAAATCTCGTCCCGAGATTTGGGGTTAGAAAGAAAAACTAGAGTTTACCTTATTATTTCTCTTGGCGAATACGGAAATCGAAGTTTCCAACTTCCATCCGGAGGAATTTCTTCTTCCTTCTAAAGTTTGAGATTATTTCTTCTTGCAACATATTTAGTCTCTATTTCCATGTAAGGGAATATTATTTCTGATGCTTTTATCCGTTATTCCCTGGGTTTGTCAAATAATTTTCGGCCGTACTCGAAATGTCTTGAGGATAATCTCCTTTCTATGTTGTTTTAATCCTCAAGTTCTTGAGGCCGAATTTTCTTTCTTCTTTTGGGGTTACTACCCCACTTAAGGAGAATTAATTTGTCATTCCTTTTTCCTGTAGATATCCTGGATTCTTGGGGTTTCTGTCTAGACTTCTCATCCAGGATTTTCTTTTATCTTGATGTATCCAGGTCGGGTCCTGGTACGTCCATAATAACTCACTCTTGATTGTCGGAGTTATTTCGTACCAGCGTACCTCTTGTGATTCTTCATTTTACTTAAGGAAAACTAACTTAAGGTTTTCCCTAAGCTTAGTCGACGGCTCTATAACTAACTCTCAGATTTTTGTTTTTTTTATCCCAGAGAGTATTATGTCTTTGACCGAGTTTCCATTTATTCGAGGTTTCCTCTCGTTACTCGGATATATCCTTCTTCGTGGTTCCTTATTCTTCAGATATTGCCTGGAACCATCATCTCCATACCATTCATCTCTTATCAATTTCTATTTTACTTAAGAGACGAGGCTTGGGCGAGGCAGTGATTGTAGCCGGGGTTACATCTACGTTGGCTTAGCAGAATCTCCCTGGCTACTTGGTGGAGGCAAGAGTTGTGAAGAAACTTGGGTGACCACTTCTCATCCTATAATTTGGTATGGTGATTCTTCTGAATGCTTTGAGAAGTGTCTCCTTCCATTACGGTAGGATGGTTAGTATGCTTGCTGACCTTCCTAGTGGAATGGGTCTCCATATTTTATGTGGTGATTCCTTCAAATTACCCAATTTATTCCACTAGGATTCATCCCTCAAGTTTCTTTTATCCAGGTGGTTTGCCTCGAATGCTCAAAGGAATGAGCATGATTCAATCCTTCCTGCGGTGGGATGGTTCCCACGGGGTGTCCAAGGACGTGTCCCCTTTTGAAGGATATTATTGGAAATCCCAAGATTACAAGAGTTTACCTTGGGCATGACCACGGATAGGTAACCTTGATGGCTGAGACTGGGTGGTTACCGTGGTCAAGAGTACAGTGGGTTGATTCCTCCGGAATGGTCGGGGGTTGGGGTTACGAACGACCGAGAACATAATTGAGGAGCATTTTCCGTAAAGGAACTTGCATGCCTCAATGATCTGTAGGGTTGGAGAGATTTCCTCATTAGGAGAGGGTTCTTGATCCTCGGGAGGATGTATGAGTTTTGGAGAGGGTTGGTAATGGGGCCGTGGGTGGTTAGGAGTGGCGTATCATCTAGGAAGTAGATACACACATTGAACTCATAGGCTAATTGAGTGGAAGTGTGGATTTAGCGATGATGGCAACGGGGAGGTACATAGGTAAGGGCTCCCGGACATGAGAGAGTCGTCCTTAAAAAGAGTGTTGGCTAACCCGGGGGCATTTGTATTGCAATCCTGTTGGCACTCCTTAGCCTAACTAAATCCGCAAGCGCACGGAGTACATTGTAGCCTTTCACCAGGGGAGTAGAAACCTGGATGTCAAATCCAAGGAACGGTAGACGCGACTAGTCTAGAACTTTCCTAACCGGACCCACCAGGGGAGGAAAGGGTAAAGGGTGTAGAGAGCTTAACCTTAGTTAGCCACTCGTTACCCCAGACAACCTATTTTAATCTAACATGATCTGCTTCGACGGCTAGAACGGGAAGAACTCAGAACGGGGTGAGAGAGGGGTTCTTCCGGGCTCAGCACTACTGTTATGAGTACACCCGAACGTGGTGGAGTACAAAGGACGGACAGGGCTGTCACCACCTGCCGCCTACCACTGCAGTTCCGTGGGGTGCAACACAACCTGAGGTGACTAGCTAGCACAGGCACCACGCCTAAGCTTTCAGCCACTGACCTCCACCCAACGCGAAGGGCTATAGAGGAAACCCCAAACAAGAGTCGCTGTCACTCGCGCAAACTCAGGTACCCGCAGATCATAGATAGCCAAGATAAATTGCTGAAAGTAAAGAGTAAACTAGCGAGGTACTAAGGCAAGAGACCGAGGAACTTACTGAAGATATCTCTGAAGCTTTATTCCTCGGGGGCGGAAATGTTGAGACGAGACCGAGGAAGAAATCCCGGACTCTCTCTACAAAGCTCGGCTGTCACCCGAGCAACTCACCCACTCTCTCTCTACTCTACTCAACTCTAAGATAATAGTGGACTACATCTTGAGCCTTCTCTTCTCTCCAATGGATGGTGTATCTTGTGTGGGGGTGAAGGGCGCCTTTTATAGCCCTCCAGGGGTGAAATCCTGCTTAAGAGTGACGCACACCTCCTGCTTAGCATCCACGCGAAAGAGGAAGCGTGGAAGCCACGGTGGGAGGCCGGCCGGCCTGGCCCTGGTGCCAAGTGGCACCGACTTTTGCAGGGACGACCTGGATGATGTCCTGAAGTCGGTAGTTGTTGCGTTCACCTCAAGCTCGACAGTTAGGGGCCGGCCGGCCTAGGGTAGGCCGTTCGGCCTGGCCCTGGCCCCTCTCAGTCCTCCGTTGCACCGACTCGCTCATCAACGGTTGCATGTTGTCCCTTGAGGCGGTTTTGGTTGCGTTGAGTTGAGGTTGTCCGAGAATCCAAGGTAGGTGGACCCTCCAATCCATGGCTAGGCCTTTCGGGTCCTCGGATCAAACCGGCATCAAACTCACGGCTCATGATCATCCTTGGTGTGTTAGATAGCTTGTGGATCAAAACCGTGGCCAGAAGAGGCAGAAGGGGGCCGGTCGGCCTGGGCTAGGCCGGCCGGCCTGGCCCTGTGCCAGTTTGGCCTCCTGTTTTTTCCTGTTTGTTCCTTCGCTCACAAATTGCACAAAACTTGTGGAACTCATTAGTATAAATGATATTAGCATGATTATCACTATATGAGCATGAAATCCGGAGAAATGTTGGCGGTAAAAGTCATAGATATCGACCGCCAACACGCCCCCACACCTAGACTTTGCTCGTCCCGAGCAAAGGGTTGATTTAGATCCAGAGGATCAAGCAAAGCCTAGGGTCATGAAATCAAGGGTATGCATAAGAATTATTTCAAAGCTTTCCCTCATACCTTGGATTCCAGGTGGCTAACACCTTCACTTTCACTTATTGAACCTCAGAATAAATCAATGGAGAGCCTGATTTCTCCTTTTCAGTACTTGGAGATTTTTTTTTTCAAAATATGGAGGCATACTCTCATTCTCTCAAGCCACTCAGTCGCTCAAAGTGTTTGATCCTCACTAAGGCTTTTCAAGTAGCCTCACCTACCTCTACAAGGTTATATGTGGGGCTCAAGGTAGGGATCGATAGAAATGCTTATCTCTTCCATCTATGTTGCGAGATCAAATAACTTGTCTCCGAGAGATCATGTCAACCATGAACTTTGGTCAAGTGCAAGTGAATGTGGATGATGGATGATGAATGTCCTTGAGTGGTATTTGATTCTAGCTTCTTCCATCTTTCCCCTTCTTCTCTCTCTGTTTTTTTTTACTCGAGTAGGACCTCCCACTCATCTTTTTTTTTCTTTTTTTTTCAGGGGGATGAAGAGCTGCTTGAGAACCACTTTTGATGGACTTTTATTCTATGATGGACTTTATTTGATGAAACGTGTACGTGAATGACCAAAGTGCAAGGAAGAACATGCATGTCTCAGAAGGCACGATGTTTGATCAAGCTCAAAATGTAAAGATAGCTATGTGGAGTTTCAAAACTGTGTCATGCATGATATGGCTCTGGATGGGACTTGGCAAAGTTGAGCATGAATGAGAGTTGCCTCATTTTTTTTGTTTTATTTTTATTTTTTTCATTTTCAAAATGAAATTCTCCAAGACTTTGAATTAGAAAAGAACAAGCCTCTCATGTCATTATATCGTAAGAGTCAATAAGCGAAAGATCAAGTGATCCTATCGTAAAGTTCCAAAGGCACATAGGTACTTGCAAAGAAATAAAGCTTATGCACCTTTGATAAACATGTAGGATTTTCATCTCTTTCTAGGTGTTTCATTCAAATTTTAATTGTCGTGAACTCATGCTCGCATTTGAATTAAAACCAAGAAAGGAAATGGAGAAAGGGTTTCAAACCTCCGTGCGTAGTTGAATCTCAGCAGATGGCTGCCATGTGGTTATTTGGGCACGGGTGAAGACTGCTCGTCGATGTGTTGCTCGTCCTGTTTTCTGCGCACTTAGTGTAGAGTTAGAGCAGGGGTGTGGTTGGCACACAAGTGTGCACCAACCACCAAAAGCATGGCAGGAACATTTTATTCAAAAGGGAAATATGGGGGTGCTGTTGGAAAATAAATATCGGGAAAACAAAAAAGAAAAGGGAAAAAATGCAGCACCCAAACCTATACTAAGATAATGGCACATTTTAGGTCTCGCCATGACCATGGACTATGGTAGTAACTCGGATACTTGTAGCAGTCCATAACTTCGAGTTTCGGGATGTCGGACTTGAGGAATAATTTCAACTGAAAACATCCCTGTCATTGTCCTGGAGAGGAAGCATAAAGGAAAACCTTCCTTCTCCATCCTCCAATTCAGCCATTTGATTTCATCATTTGGACTCTGGCTGATTGGGGGGTCTATGTTTCACCTTTTTGATCTCCTAATGGGAATAATGTTTCGTGTGCACAAAGTGTCTCGGGTGATTGCCCTTCCATCCCTTCTCCATGTCAGATTGTTCATGATATTCTGTTGATGTTTCTGATTGACTATCTGAAGATGGTACGGATTTGCGACCCGGTGATTTACTTCCAACCCGCTATTGCGCTTCTAAAGCTGGAGTGAGAGTCTCCATTTCCTTATCCACAACATGAAGTGCTTCAACTACTAAGGACGTTTAGTCCATGATCACCAAGATGCTTGTCAGTCCTTTGACTAAATGAGCATCATGGGCACCACAAAGACTCATAGCGTGTGTGTGCTTGGTTGGTCAGGCGATCAGTCTGCCGAACCTTAGCACGAGGTTTATACGGAAGGAAACAAAAACTTCCGTAGCTCATTCTCTATGAGAAATGGAACCGACACTTAAGAATCTTGCGGGTCTCACATATGGGTTGCAGCGGTGGAGTAAACCAGTATGATATGAATCCATTGGTTGAATCTGATAAGGTGAATGCATTCCTTCTCTCTAGGGGTGTTAATCCAAGTTTGTAAAGCTACCCTTGAGAGAGTATCATCTCATATGATTGAACTTGTATCCTTGGGAGATGATATTCCACGTATTTATTTGCTCTCTTCTCTTTTTTTTTGAGTCGTGAAGCAAATTCATGAAGGAGCAAGAATCCAACGGATGAGTTGTGGCTTGTCGTCCTTCTTGGTCAGGTGATATCTTGGTGTAGCATGGTCCGTGTGCTAATACTTTGACATCGACCAAGTAGGGTCTGAACTTGTCATGGGTGAATACCACTACAGACAGTTCCTTCTCCGTTGTTTGTCGAACTCTGGTCAATGCTTTTGATAATGATGATTTCATGCATTGATCCAGCTCTGTCCCGATTGTTTGGTTACTAGCGTTGCACACGATCTTGATAGGAAGAGTCCAATCAGGAGGTTGTATGATGGGGGCCTTCTCAGCTGACACTTCTCCCAACTTGGGACAAGGTGGAACCTTTGGGAATTCTCACGAACTCTATCCATATCCGCGAGGCATAAACCAAAGGTTGTCCATGGACTGAGACATCATCAAGGAATTCCTCCATGATGTTCTCGACAAGGACAAAGGATGTCCTTGATAATGGGAGAGAAGGCTGATATCATACACCTCTGTTGGTGCATTGCATAGACCAAACAATAAAGACAGGTGGAGGTAGATGAAAATTGACTAGTGCCTCACCACTTAAAGTGGGTGCTTACATGGGGTAAATAATACCCACATGCAGGTGTGCCTACCTCCCTCATCGCATCATTCAGCCAAAAGGCTGTTTGTCCAGTTCAAGCGATACGATGGGTGTTGGGGTTGATCCCCGTCTAGTCTGTAGAGAATACCTAAAAATGGACCGATACTTCTCTAAGACTGTTGTAGCCTGCCGAGCCTCATTCTCTGTCAGTTTATCACTGATGATGACTGGCGTGCTGCGATTTCGTGAAGAGGTAAATATCTCTATTCCAAGTGGAAGAGAGACATGTCTCAATCCAAGTGGCAGCAATCAACAACTCTAGTGGACGAGGCTGTGGTTCTCCACCATGTTGAGCTTGACTGCCCGGTTCTGCCCCTGGGATTGGGTAAGCATCTGAAAAATATGCCCACTGATTCTTCACGGGGTCTGTCTAGCCCTTTGCGATAATGATCGTGCAAGGCTGAACTCACTGATCGTGCAAGGTCGATCAGGATGTTTTTCTTTGTCAACCCTGAGCTATAGCTCGATCGTGACAAGATGCTCTATTGGCTGATCCAACAAGAAGATTTTGTCACCTTCGAGGATATCGAAAATGTGGAAATCAAGGATCACTCTGCTGCGCCCCTCAGGCACAACTCGGATAATTCCTTTGTTTTCCAACATCTGGCCGTTGATCCCTTTCAGGTGCTTACGAAAGATCATGGACAACTTCTTGTGTGTCAGTCCCCTCAATAGGTGGAGGGCATTAAAGATAGGGTCGACTAGCTTCTGCTTCCTCCGTCATTCCTTGCTCGTAACCGCAGATAGACCCTTGGTCTGCGGTCGTGACTTCCAGAATGAATTACTCAGACCTTGAGCGTGCACACCTAACGTGGCAGATCCTTAAGGGAATTCCCTTGGTCTGGGGTTTTTGTTCGCTCACGTCGTGTGGTTGGAGGCGGTGGATCTAATGAAAGTGTGAGGATTTGCTGTTTGGTTCATGGGAAAGTCGGTGGGAGGATCAGAAAACTGATCCTAAGGATGAGCACTATGTCTCAATCTACCAACGTTCGTTGTATGAGCACCATACCAAACTTCTCCCAGGTTGCTCCAAGTAGCTCATCTCTGAGCTTTGGGGATGGGATAGACAAACAGACAAACTTCAACGTTCACTTTGATCCGATCTCCTCCAACTCCTCTTGCACTCCGATTGTACCAAAACTTTGCTTCCCCTGTCAGAGAAAAACAGGAAGAGTTCCGTCTTGGTTCATCCCGGGAATGTTAGGAGAGAACTTCTCCTCATCTATTGCAAGGAGTGTGAACAAACGATGGCAACGAGATTGGGGCAGATCTCGAAGCCATCAGATAACGGGGTGGAAGGATGGTGGCAATTCCAAACACTCGCGAAATGGAACCGCCGGATAGCTAGGAGAAAACTCCATGTGGTAGATGGTTATGGGGGTAAAGTGTACGGCTAAAAAGATCATATACTAGTGTTGCTACCATTCCCCGGCAACGGCGCCAGAAAAGCTTGTTGGCACTCCTTAGCCTAACTAAATCCGCAAGCGCATGAAGTACATTGTAGCCTTTCACCAGGGGAGTAGAAACCTGGATGTCAAATCCAAGGAACGGTAGACACGACTAGTCTAGAACTTTCCTAACCGGACCCACCAGGGGAGGAAAGGGTAAAGGGTGTAGAGAGCTTAACCTTAGTTAGCCACTCGTTACCCCAGACAACCTATTTTAATCTAACATGATCTGCTTCGACGGCTAGAACGGGAAGAACTCAGAACGGGGTGAGAGAGGGGTTCTTCCGGGCTCAGCACTACTGTTATGAGTACACCCGAACGTGGTGGAGTACAAAGGACGGACAGGGCTGTCACCACCTGCCGCCTACCACTGCAGTTCCGTGGGGTGCAACACAACCTGAGGTGACTAGCCAGCACAGGCACCACGCCTAAGCTTTCATCCACTGACCTCCACCCAACGCGAAGGGCTATAGAGGAAACCCCAAACAAGAGTCGCTGTCACTCGCGCAGACTCAGGTACCCGCAGATCATAGATAGCCAAGATAAATTGCTGAAAGTAAAGAGTAAACTAGCGAGGTACTAAGGCAAGAGACCGAGGAACTTACTGAAGATATCTCTGAAGCTTTATTCCTCGGGGGCGGAAATGTTGAGACGAGACCGAGGAAGAAATCCCGGACTCTCTCTACAAAGCTCGGCTGTCACCCGAGCAACTCACCCACTCTCTCTCTACTCTACTCAACTCTAAGATAATAGTGGACTACATCTTGAGCCTTCTCTTCTCTCCAATGGATGGTGTATCTTGTGTGGGGGTGAAGGGCGCCTTTTATAGCCCTCTAGGGGTGAAATCCTGCTTAAGAGTGACGCACACCTCCTGCTTAGCATCCACGCGAAAGAGGAAGCGTGGAAGCCACGGTGGGAGGCCGGCCGGCCTGGTGTAGGCCGGCCGGCCTGGCCCTGGTGCCAAGTGGCACCGACTTTTGCAGGGACGGCCTGGATGATGTCCTGAAGTCGGTAGTTGTTGCGTTCACCTCAAGCTCGACAGTTAGGGGCCGGCCGGCCTAGGGTAGGCCGTTCGGCCTGTCCCTGGCCCCTCTCAGTCCTCCGTTGCACCGACTCGCTCATCAACGGTTGCATGTTGTCCCTTGAGGCGGTTTTGGTTGCGTTGAGTTGAGGTTGTCTGAGAATCCAAGGTAGGTGGACCCTCCAATCCATGGCTAGGCCTTTCGGGTCCTCGGATCAAACCGGCATCAAACTCACGGCTCATGATCATCCTTGGTGTGTTAGATAGCTTGTGGATCAAAACCGTGGCCAGAAGACGCAGAAGGGGGCCGGTCGGCCTGGGCTAGGCCGGCCGGCCTGGCCCTGTGCCAGTTTGGCCTCCTGTTTTTTCCTGTTTGTTCCTTCGCTCACAAATTGCACAAAACTTGTGGAACTCATTAGTATAAATGATATTAGCATGATTATCACTATATGAGCATGAAATCCGGAGAAATGTTGGCGGTAAAAGTCATAGATATCGACCGCCAACAAATCCCAGAGTTATTTCGATAGAACCTGAAGTGGGATTTGGAGGTGATAGCTCACGAGGTTCATGGAAGGGTGCTGTGGAGGGGGAAATAACAAGGATATGTTGGTTCTCAGGGGTACCGACGGTGAGGATTAGTGAGGGATGACGTCGGTGGGGGAAAATCTTTTCAAGGAATCGTGCGGCATATCCTTTAAAGGA
>WEIB01000535.1:0-34097 GCA_015476505.1 Urochloa ruziziensis
CCAAGGGCGGCGGCGGCAAAGGAGGGCTGCCACCACCGCGGTACGGGCGGCGCAACGACGGTGACCCGCACCCCAGATCTGGCCGCACCGGCGCGAGGGAGGGATCACAGCGGCTAGATCAGCGGCCGGGTGGAGGGGCCCATGGTCCAATTGGAAGGGAGGGGTCGACGTCAGATACAGTGGAAAGCCATGCCGACGGGGTGAGAATTGACCAAAAAACTGGATGACCTAGGGTTAGGGTTGGGTGGTGGGCGACTGGGCAGGGAGGAAGGGAGGAAGGGGGAGGAACACGGGGCTAGCTTCAGCCTCAGCGCGGGGCTGCCGCACGCCGGCGGCGATGGCGACCATCGGAGATGGTCGTGTGGGTTGGGTGGGGGCTCGGCCGGGGGTCCGCCCGAGGTCGCACGGGGTCCGCCTGAGTCGCCCGGGAGAGCGACAGCGAGCGGTCTTTGGGTTCCTCGCAGCATGCCCCCAGCTGTGTTAACACATATAGTAATAGGTTGTTTGTCGCGGATCACGCAAATCACTCAGCCCCCGCGTTGCCCTCCACGGGCGACACTAGCTGCTACAACCTCCGGGATATCTTACTATTACTAATTGGAGGCTCCTTTTGAAGACTTCACATGAAGCCACGTAATATCCTAGGTGAACATTCCAAGAAAAAAGAAAAAATAAAGGAGTCTCCACATGAAACCACCTAGGATCCAAGGTGGGCTCTCTAGAGAAAAAGTGTAGAATTACCCACTTATGACATTATCAATACTTATTAAAATAACCTCCTATATCTATATTTAAATTTACCAACATCTGCCACTATGAAAAAGATAGACCCAACCTTATCTTGCTGACCATATATAATTACCATGTATCCCAAAATTAAAAAAAAAATCTATATATCTAAACCAAAAAAAGGTCGTTGTCTTCTTATTTTCCATTATTTAAGACAAAATATTGTGTAAGCATAAAAAAATAAGCCCAAGACATGTATAAATTAAATGTGTTCTGACAGAGTAGTGATTTATGCAAAAGTATTCCTTTCTTGATATTAGAACTTGAATGCCCAGTTCTACTACACATCTAATATATAGATCTATTCATCTAGCCTTGTGCAGCGCACAGGTTGATGGACTAGTTTAAACTATTAACATCCTTACGGAAGGCACTTTTCCATATTGCCATTCTTACGGATCATCTTACATATCCCTTTATAGATGAACCAACATTTTTTATCATTTTTGCTAATTGTGGCACGCTAAATCACTCGTGCCCAGCGTGGATCGGGATGCGAAAAAGACCACAAACACCCTCTTATCTATCTCTTTCCTCTCTACGACGTTGGGCCCACATGTTAGGTTATCTTCAACCTCAAGATGGCTGGCCTTATCTCTCTATCCTCCCATTTCCGGCAAGCACCGCGGTGGCGAGCGGCCTCTATTGAGTGCCACAATGGCGGCGCCTTGCTGCCCACGGCGGACGCCGGCCATGAGGGACGCAACGGGCCTCCCATGGCTCGCGCTGGCCACGGGAGCGTGGCGGCCCGGCCACGGGCGGAGGCGACGGCCCCAGCACGGCGCGCGCCGCCCATGGAGGCGGTGGCGACGGCTCGGCCACGACTCGTGTCCGGCAAGGAGGCGGTGAACCCGCCTCGGGTGGGCAGCGGGCCTCCCATGGTGGAGTGCGCCCATGGGTAGGATGGCACGGCGACTTGCCCCAACAAGCAACACCTCGTGTCTCGAGGTTGAAGATGACCTAACATGTGGTCCCCACATGTGTGTGGTAGGAGAGAGGGCAAGAGATAGAAAATGAAGGGGTATTTTGGTCTTTTTGCGTCCTAAATCCAGGCTGGCACGAGTGAGTTGGCACGCCATGTCAGCAAAAAAATGACAAAAATGTTGCTTTGTTTATAGAGGGATGACAATATGTAAGATCATCCGTAAAGATGGAAAACAGAGAGATACCTTCCATAAGGATGGCAATTAGTTAAATACCCCTCCATCGCCGGCACCACCAACCCGCCACGCTCTGATAGTACTTTTGCCCTAATTGATGTGAGAATGGATCATAGGAATCGACTTTACGAAACAAGCAACAAGGAACGAAGGATCACTACTTGAACTGCGATTTGGAGATATTCTTTTCTTTTCTTTTTATTTGAGCTACATGTCTCTTACACGTGCATTTGTTGTTAACGTTGTAGCAGTGACTACCTTTGTATTAACTCTAGTCTTATGCATCCTTTTTTGTCCTTGTCTGAAGCCGAATTTCATCTATTTTCTAAAGAAAAGGTTTTGTGATGGGTAGGAGTTATATTTCAATTCAATCACAAGTGGCATTTTCATATTGCAAGTCAGCTAACAAATTTTACTTTACTAGTACATCAATCACTGCTCCTACTAATTTTAAGAGAACGATAGAAGGTTGCGATATGACTGACCTCTATTTTCTGGTTGGAAAATTACTTATATTTTCGTCCTCTAGTTAGTTGATTAGTTCATGTTCAAATATAATACTCATCTAGTAGATACTTTGTAATCTTATATTCGGTCCTGAGACTTTACTACTAGCTACTCTATATGATTTTTTAATTCCAATTCATAGTCCCCTCTTTACATGGTACCTCCATGTGTGTTTGCATGTTTTTTAAAATTAGAACCGACCCGATAATGATTAGAGTGTATCCAATTGATAGTTGGATGTTTTATGTGAATTTATGTAATTTATCTTTTTTCCTAACATGTCTTGGAGGATTAACATGGTCACTCCAGTGATTTCAAGAGACAGCTGTTAAAAGTTCAAATGAATATGGAGCCCCCAAGTGATTTGAAGCGGCAGCGGTGGGCGCGAAGATGACCCACCTAAACTCAATTAAACGGGGGCGCGAAGGGAGGTACAGCGGTGAAGAATAAGAGTTACTTTGATCATAAAATAGCAGAAGTGGGTAATTTGGGTATAAATTCAGGGGCCTACTTAAACTATTTTTTATAATGCCATATGTGCGCATTTGTTTTGAAGAAAAAAGAACAGATCTAACAATTACTAGAGTTTCCTTACAGAATTTTGTTATAATTTATTTTTTTATAACTAAATTTAGTTATAACTAAATTTAAACCAAACCACCTTGCGAGTTCGAGCCTCTTATTCACCCATAATCTCCATAATTAAGCTTGGAGCCGAACAAGTTAAATGAACTTTAAATGGCTTATGCACATAGAATAAATTGGTGTAAAATCTATTGAATCATATTTAAATAAAATGAAGTTGAACTACATGCACTTCACCCCGACGGCATATAAGTTCATTTATGTTTGTCTAAAATAAGGTTTTATTGACTTTTACCACTAGCATGTAATTTTTCAAATACAATAAAAACATAAATTAGCATTACTGAATTTATTTTAAAATACTTTCATATCATGCATACGTAACTCGTTCAATTTAAGACAATACATTTTTATAGATATTGCTAGTTAAAACATCATATTATAGCAAATATAATAAGGTGATGTAGTGGGGTTGAATGGTGTGCTAAATCACTTTTGTGCTGAATTGGAAAAGAGAGAAGAAAGAGACATAAATGGGTTGCAAGCTTACATCCCTCTCAGCCGGCTGCAATACAACAACAATAACGACATAGCCTTTTGTCCCAAACAAGTTGGGGTAGACTAGAGAGAATGAGAGAGGAGAGAGATATCCCAAGCACTAATATTGTAGTACACATATATGACCAACTATTATATGAGTGATCCATCAGGTTGGCATAGAATGGCATGTCATAATCATATAGTCGGGAGCCGGCTCAATTATTAACCTTGCTATTAGAGAATTAGAAAAGAGGAAGTAAGGGGGTGTTTAGTTCGGTGAAATTTTTTCTGATTTTTTCATAGAGATTCTTACCATTTAGATGTAGTAAATGTAGACTAACAATAAAACTAATTGCATATCTCATATGAAACTGCGAAACGAATCTAATGAGGGTAATTAATCCATAATCATCGGATGATTACTAAATCAGCGATTAAAGTAGGCTCATTAGATTTATTTCACAATTTACAGGCCATCCGTGTAATATGTTATTTTTTGTTTATATTTAATACTTTATGTATATAAAATTGTCTTTGATACGATGGATATGATGGGTGAAATTTTTTTAGGTAGAAGGCCTGCAATGTGGAAAGACCTGGCTGTTTGCTACTCCCTCCGTTCCAAAATAGATGACGTTATGGGATGCGTGCCGGTCAACTTTCTCAACTTTGACTAGATTGGTAGAAAAAACGTGCAACATTTTCATCTCCAAATAAATTTGTTAAAAAACTAGACTTAAAGATCTTTCCAATGATACTAATTACTTAGCATAAATATTTATATATTTTAATATATAATTACCGGTATTTTGGAAATGTTGACTTCTCGGGAAGCGAGAATGACATCTATTTTGGAACGGAGAGAGTACATCCGGAGTCCTGACATAAAAGTGCAGACAATAGCGCCATTTAATGCGTAACCAATGATAGGCCAAAGGCTAGCTGGCGTAGACCATAGACCTCGTCAAGTGTACCAATAATAAAATAAAAATAATTATTTAGAGAATAGAAAGGACAGAGAAAGCAAGGTTTGACCAAGCAATAAATAAGGAAAAAAATAACATATACTACAAGGAATGGAAAAGGACAAGAGGGCCTCAGTAAATGGTAGACACAAGACAGAGCAGAACCAAAGAGCTCTGACCTCTGCAGCTCTACTGTTCGAGTCGTCTCTTAAGTCTCCGTCGTGGTCTCCCAACCCCCGCGGTTTCAGCGGTGAGCTCCAGCATTCAGCTGATTGCGTCAGGCAGGTTCGTTCTTCCTTCTGCTTGCAATCGATTATGCTTGGTTAAACACTTAAACATGAGGCGTTGTCTAGCCGCCCTCTGCGGTGAATTAGTTCATATAACTGATTATTACTCTGCTTTGGCGTGTATTGGAAGTTACCTCTCTCTGTGTCCGTGACTCCATGTACATCAAGATTTCTAAGCGGACTCTATCTGCTCAGAATCTGATTTATCAGCTAACTGGGCAATTTTTGTGGGGTTCCATGCTTAGAGAGAATCCTTTCGGTTGGGTTCGCATCGATTAGAGAACTAATGTGTATTTTTTAAGCAAAAGAACGGAGGGAATAAGTCTTTCTGATTAGATTTGATTCTTTGGTCCCATCCGCTATATACATTCTTAAAGATCTCGTGAATTCCGTCAGTTGATTTGTATCGTAGTTACATTATCCATGCAACCATAGCAACAAGTTCATGCCAAATCAGTGTCCTTTTATTCATTATTCTGCGTGGAGCCGAGGAACTATTATGTTACCTCGCTCGATTGCAAGGTTAGATCTGAATTTCCATGGCCTTAAAAATAGAATGCATTAATGCAATCTCAAGTACGTAATGGTTTTATATATAAATACTCCTATAGAATTCAGCAATGCTATAATGGTGTTTTTATCTGATTTTTACATATTTCTTCCTCTCTTACTCATTCACAAAAGAGACTTCCACATAGAAATCATGATTAATTGCTATGTCGGTGCAATTTCCTTATTAGCATTTAGACTTTCGTTGTTCTCGATCTGTCTGTGTTTTTGTTTACTGTTCTGTTTTGCATCTTTTTCCCTTAGGTACCTCTCTTATTATGGAAAGTATCAATTCAGTTAACATTACGTCTCATTCGCCTCCCGTTCAAATATACTATGGATTTAACCTGACCAATGACCTTGTTCAATGAGACATTACTCGACCAAACTTTAGCATGTGGCAGGGCGGTCAGGCAACTTGAAGGAAATGAGATGCAAACTATCCAGGGAGCATTAGACAGTTATTTACAAGAAAAAATACACACACAAATTAGAGCTGAAGAGGACTAAAACGTTTAGTGGGGGAGCTGTGTACTGGAACCTCATCCTCCACCAACTGAGCTATTTGTCATCTCCTATTACTTCTAGTACAACATCTGGTAGCGTGGCCTCTTTGTTTTCCCGGCGTTAATAGTGGGAATTGCTTCAGATGCAAATTAGAACTTTACTAATCTCTGTAGAACACAAAAAATATGGATGATGGTAATATTAACTGAAAGTGGTCAGGTCGCTAACATTTCCCTTTTTGAAACTTTATCTGGCAAGTTTGCAGTAAACAGAAGCATATGTTCATGCTACCGGATCTGTGTGTTTTCTAGCTCGTTCACCCTCCCAACAGCCATCAGAGCTCTGGAACTTCTTGTTGAAAAAAGCCTAACAGGAGATCAATGGATGCCGGCCTGTTGAGTGCATTCATAAAGAAGCTCGTGGCAAGGTTGTTCGTGTTAGCAGAGGAGAAATACAAGCTGTACAAGGAATTTGAAGAGGATATTCATTTCCTGATGGAAGAGCTTCCTATGATCACTAGTGCCATTGACGAGCAGCTCTCAGGGAGGGATGGCCTCACATTGCATTTTAAGGTCAACGAATTGCATCAATTGGCTCAAGAAATGGAGGACTGCATAGACCGCATCATGTATCGCGCGACTAAGGAACAGCAACCTTGGTACCATATAAACCATACATCTGGGAACAAGATAAGATCCCGTTTGCAGTTGGCCAAGGAGATGAAGAGGCTCAAGAGGAGATTGCAGGAAGCCCACCAGCGCAAGGAGAGATACCTAGTGACCAGTCCATCCCATCCTGAGTTGCCTCCATCATCCTCAGATCGCCTCATTGCTCGAGAAGATCTGGTCGGCATTGATGCACCTCTGAAAGAGCTTCTGGATCACTTGGAAGAAGCAAAGGGGCAAGTGAACCAGCTGAATGTGATCTCCATTGTTGGGTTTTGTGGGTTGGGGAAGACTGTTCTTGCCCAAGAATTGTACGACAGTGAGGTCGGCAGGCAGTTTGAGAAAAGAGCGTGGGTTTCTGCAGGACAACGCAATCCGGAGATGATGTTAATGGAAATTCTCAGGCAAGTGCATGGGCCACCACCACTGGTTTACTCCAATGCCCGCCAGCTTAGCATTGATCTCAGAAACCATCTGAATAACAAGAGGTAACAAAATTTCTACTTATTTGCCTTATTATTTTAATTTTAGATTCACAGTGCCCTTTCCAAAAAAGATGCATATATCGAACCTCTGCCAATTTAGTTGGTGCAATGTGGTTAGTTCATTTACTCAGCAATGTATACAAATTTTACATGTAAACAGAAAAAAAATGAGTGTATCTACAATTATGTATAGAATTTTTTACTTGAAATAAATAAAAAAGATACTTTTTACTTGAGAGGGTACATATCATATGTGTGATGAAGAATGTACTCCATTGAATACTTTATCTTCCGGTATGCATTCATTATTGTGGCTCTGGATTAGGAGACTAATATTATGTCTGTATCCACATTTCAAATTAATGTAGGTATTTCATTGTTATTGATGACATGCAATCAACGGATCAGTGGAATTGTATAAAATCTGCCTTTCCACGACTGCAAGATGTTAGTAGCAGAATACTGGTGACAACGAAATTCCAGTCAGTGGCTAATACCTGCAGCTCTACTAATGGCTATGTGCACAAAATGAGAAGACTTGATGAGGAATGCTCAAAGCAACTGTTGCTGAAGGAGTCGTGTCTGCATGAATATTGGGATTCCTCGCAGTCGGATTCGAAGGTAATACTGGATAAATGTGATGGTCAACCACTTGCTTTGACTGCCATAGGCCAATTTGTTCAAAGTAGAAATTCGGCAGAACAACCTGAATGGGAAGTTGTTTGCAAGGACGTACGTTGTCATTTGGACAGCGACAATACCTTAAAGAGAATGCATCAGGTGCTGACCCATGACTACACCAGCCTTCCAAGCCATGAACTCAAGGCTTGCTTACTATATTTTGCTATGTTCCCCAGTGACCATCGAGTCAGAACCAAAAGGCTAATGAGGCGATGGTTAGCTGAGGGATTTTTGGTACCGACAACTTTATGCAGTGATCCGGCAGCTGAAAGTTTCAAGGAGCTCATGGACCGCAACATCATCGAGTCCATCGATGTAAGCAACAACTTGAAGGTGAAAACATGCAAAACTTATGGCATGATGCATGAGTACATTATGCACAAGTCTATCTCTGAAAACATCATTGCTTTGTTTGATGATGGAAAGCTCCAACCCAAACATGCTCGCCGCCTTTCTCTCCATGACAACTGTACTAAAGATACCATTAATTTAGACATTGATCTATCCCTTGTCAGATCTCTGATAGTCATTGGGGAGGCAGGTAAAGCTATTTTGGATTTTAAAAGTATCAGTTACTGAGGGTCTTGGACCTTGAACAATGTACCGACTTGCAAAATGACCAACTCAAAGAAATATGCAACCTGTTACTTATAAAATATCTAAGCCTAGGGGGAAAGGTTACATGCCTTCCAAAGGAGATAAAAAAACTAAAACTTTTGGAGACACTTGATCTAAGGAGAACAAATGTAAAAATCCTACCTCAAGAAGCTATCCAGCTGCCCAATTTGTATCATCTCTTTGGAAAGTTCAAGCTTCCAAATAAAGTCGTGCAAAGTAAACTGCAGAAGTTTCTTTCTTCAGGACCATTTAAGCTACAGACACTATCAGGATTTCTTGTTGATGAAAGTGAAGGATTTGCAGAACTTATGGTTCATATGAACAAATTGCGAAAGTTGAAGATCTGGTGTGAGTCATCCGCAACAAGTAGTAGCTTGACTAATGTTAAGAAGGCCATACAAAAGTTTATTCATGATGTAAAGGACCCATCGGATGACCCTCGTTCTTTGTCAGTCCATTTCCAAGGGTGCTCTGAAGACTTGCTAGAAGGCTTGGAAGCTCCCTGCTATCTTAGGTCGTTGAAATTACAGGGTAACTTACCGAAATTGCCTGAGTTTGTCACAGCACTTCGTCGACTCAGGGAATTGTGCCTTCAATCAACTAGACTGACAGCTGATCTTCTAACAGCTTTGAGTAATTTGAAACACCTGCTGTACCTGAAACTGATTGCAGATAAACTTGAAGAGATCGCCTTTAGAGACAGGGCATTGCCAAACCTACTCTGCCTGTGTTTTGTGGTGAAACATCCGACATTTCCAAGATTGAAGATGGTGCTTTGCCACTTCTCATATCACTTCAGCTACTGTGTGCAAATATGGATGGCCAGTGTGGTGTCCAGATCAAAGGTTTTACACGCCTGAGGGAAGTAGTTCTTTGTGATGAAGTCAACACTGATATTAAAGCAATTTGGGTATGGGCGGTTAAAGAACATGAGAACAGGCCAAGAGTTCTTCTGCTCAAAAGGGCTGATCCACTCCAAGACGCAACTGGAGATGAAATCACAGAATGTTTCTTTCCATTAGAGGAACCAGTACAAGAAACTGACATCCAAGTGCCACCAGGCGAGCCAAAATTTGATTCCAACAGTAGTAAGGGGCATCCAGTGGATTCTGTTCGTCTAACTGGTTTGCCCATTGCTGGTGTTGGCACAGTGTCTTCTTAATCTTATGGGATAACTACATGCATGCCCTTGTTTTTATATTCTAAGTACATGATTTTGCTCCCTGTGTGGCATGACAGTTGATGTGCCTTTTTTTTAAAAAAAATATATATATTTTAGGCATCCAGTGCATGGGGCAGAGGCCAGCCGGGAATGTTGTTAGTGCAATTGTTTCACCTTGATGTATGCCTAAGATTAATAAAGCTTCCCTTCTCGAGAAAAAAATATCTCTGCCACTGTTTTCTCACTGATTGATTTTTCCCTGTTTTTCAAAATGAACTTGCCGTTTGTCACTGTTTTGCGCCGATTTTTTATATTGGCCAATTCATTTTTTACCCCCTAAGAACAGCAGATTGAAAATAGAGATACCTCTGGTATTGTCAAAATAGGTCCAGTTGCAATTGAAGTGAAAAGGTAGTGGCAATGGAGCAAGGGTATTGTGCTCCACTTAACACCGTTAGACAGATGTATGTCTATATCATGGAAAGACGTCTTTGCATGTGTCAAGCCGATTCAAAATGGTGAGCTCCATATTGAATTGGCTGATGAGCGATATATCTTCATCGAGGTCCTATAAATCGTTTGCCCCACCGATTTACATGCAATGATTGGGGGATTCAGTCACATCTCAATGAACTGGTCGACATCTGGATGCATCATCCTCATGCCACATGCTACTCTTCTCAATGCCACAGTGCCAAAGCAATGCCCAAATAACTAAATCATTATGTTCACACTGTCTTGCACTGATGTTGCTCTCCTGCAATATCAAGCGAATAGAACAGACAATCATACATAGTATACAAATAAGGGTGACAAAATACTAGGCAGTGCTCCGTGTTGTTACTGATGTTATTTTGGTGTAATCCTGTTTTATTTTATTCAGTTTCACCACCACATTGCTCATTGATATCCTTTGTTCAGGCAAGTCACCTTAACAGAGCAAGCCCATCTCAAATATTGACAACAGATAATCATTCAAGTCGCAGACAGAAGAAGCCTCCTGCATGAGCTGGTCATCCAGAACAGAGGCAAGTTCAGATGGAAACGCTTGATGAACCCACTGCCTGATGCTCAGTTCTTCATCGAACATCACATCTGTGGGTTTCTTTCCAGTGAAGACTTCAAGAAGCATGATTTCGTAGCTGAACACGTCGCTCTCGCGTGATGCCTTTCCGAGAGAAGCATGCATTCAGCAAAATAGGATACAAAAATGTCCATCTAGCAGATTAGCACCACATCTTCCCTGCAAATACTAGTTTCACGAGGTGCTTGAAAATTACTTTTGGGTGCATTTTCCTCATACTGCAGTGCCAAAGCAATGCCCATGTCAGGGACTCAGCGTTAAGAACTCGCCTCCGGAAGTCTGTACTTGGCTCCTCTGCGTTCCAACTGAGGCCGATGTGTACAAGTAATTTAGTCCATACACAAGCCAGAATCTCCTATCAGTTTTCTTCATTTCAATTGTCCATCAGGTCCTTGGCTAACATATTGAAACTTGTAGCTAGTGTTCGCACTCAGCTTCCCATCCTCACTGTCTTGCGCTGCAGCTGATGTTGCTCTCCTACTGTCAAGGCAAGCGAACAGGACAGACAATCAGACCCAGTATACAAATAAGGGTGATCAGTTACCGAGCAGCGTTCTGCATTGTTATTGATGCCATTTTGGTGTAATCCTGTTTTATCTTCTTCAGTTTCACCACCACATTGCTCATTGACATCCTTTGATCAGGCGAATCACTTGAGCAGAGCAATCCCATCTCAAATATTGGCAAAAGAGAATCATTGAGGTCACAGACAGACGAAGCTTCCTGCAGGAGCTGGTCATCTAGAACAGAGGCAAGTTCAGATGGGAATGCTTGTTTAACCCACTGCCTGATGCTCAATTCACCATCAAACATCAGATCTGTGGGTCTCTTTCCAGTGAAGACTTCAAGGAGCATGATTCCGTAGCTGAACACGTCACTCTCGCGTGATGCTTTTCCAAGAGATCCATACTCTGCTCAAGAGATTCCAAAACAGAGATTTAGCATGATTTTTTTTTTGAAACGAACCAGGCAGGAGAGCTGCCGATTATATTAAAAAGAAGAATCAACGCCCAGACTAGGCAACACAACAAGCCACAACACCAACCCCACCTGTCGGTTGGATTGGGACATCAACACGGCACCACATCTCCACTCGAACTCGACTCAACAACATGGTTTAGCATGATTGATTGACACAATAAACAAATTATAAACTAGGATTAGCAAGAGTACAAAATCGTCTCGTACCTGGTGCCATGTACCCAAGTGTTCCAGGCATGGTTGCACTGATCATGAAATTGTCATCACACAATAGCAACTTTGCGATTCCAAAGTCCGCTACATGCGCTGTCATGTCATCGTCAAATAGCACGTTGGCAGGCTTCAAGTCACAGTGCAGGACCACCTCGCGGTGCTCATGGTGTAGATACTCCATCGCCATTGATACTTCCAGCATGATATCGAGCCTCTTGAGGAACCCCAAGTGCCTTCTTCGTCCAGCGTGTAGGAGAGTATCCATGCTTCCATTGGGCATGTACTCAAGCACCAATATTTTTAGATCTAGGTTGGAGCAGGTGTTTAGTATCTTTATCAGATTCCTGTGGCAAGCCATGCGAAGCACACGGCACTCAGTATCGAAGCTTCTAATTGCTTGTTCCAGCTGCATGTCTAGAACTTTTATCGCAACCACCAAACCAGTGCTCAGTTGGCCCTTGAAAACTTTTCCAAAGCTCCCAGTCCCCAAGAGGTTATTGTCACTAAAATTATCAGTGGCACGAACAAGATCATGGTAGGAGAGTAACCTATGGCTCATGACATCACTTGGGCCAACAGCAGAGGCACGGATCTTGTTTTTGAGTTTCCTTTTGATCATTAGGCAAATGCAAAGAACAATAGAACTAAATGCTATGGTGGCAGCAGGGAGTATAAATTTTAGCAAATGTCTGTCAGTTGAGTCAGACTTCTCTTTTTTGAAACGAACCGGCAGGAGAGCTGCCCGCTATATTAAAGAGAAGGAAGCCCGGACAGGCATGAAACAAATTACAGTAACTGTACAAACTCCGGTAAAGTGCCTACAAAAATACGGCACTTGGAGAGGAGGAAACACGCTACTCAAACAAGCGAGCGATGTGAGATGCTCCTGCTGCCATCCAAAACTTCGCTTGGCCCTTGATGTTGGAGATCACCGATGGGCACGAAGATTCCTTGCGCTAAAAAATTCTCGCATTTCGCTCTAGCCAAATCTCCCAAATGATTAGAATGATGAGGCTCCGAAGTCCTTTGCTGTCGCTTGACGGCTGTCGTGCAAGTTGAGTCCACCACTCTTGTACTGATTCAAATTGTCCCCATCGTGCAGGCTGCAAGCCTGCCGTCTTTGTCCATGAGCCGGTAGCGTCCCAAATGCGCCTTGCGTAGCGGCATTCGGCAAATAGGTGGATGCCAGTCTCTTGTGTCGCTCGGCACAACACGCACGTATTGCAGTGTGGCCATCCCCTTTTGGTGAGACGATCTGCTGTCCATACTCTATTTTGAATGGCCAACCAGCTAAATACTTTGCATTTAGGAGGTGCCCAGACCTTCCAAATGAGCGCCTCAAAGTTTGTAGTTGTGGATCCTAGAAACTGTGCGTGATAAGCTGACTTTGTTGTGAACTGGCCGTCTGCTGTTAGCTTCCAAGTGATGCTGTCCAGGTTATTTGGCTGCAGTTGTGTTTGTGAGACCAATTGCCAAAGGGTGCAGTACTCGCTGAAATGATTTGATGAGAAGCTCGCGTGTTGTAAGTTTAGATCCCTGATCCAGTTGTTGTTCAGCAGCGCGTCCTGGAGGCTTCTGTTTTTTCTTTTAGAGACGCTATGGACTTTCGGCGCGATGTCTCTTGGCCGCCGTCCCTGCAGCCATGCACTGTCCCAAAAGGAAATTTGTTGTCCATTGCCCACTGTGATGGTCGTAGCCGCAGCAAAGAGCTGCTTGTCTTTGGTTGTGCAAGTGGTCTCGTCAGTAAACCATGCCGCATCTTATTTTTTGCACTCCTTCCATAACCACCGTATTCTCAATGCTCGTGAGAACCTCCCTAGGTGTAGGATGCCTAGCCCACCTCCCTTCTTGTGCCTCGCTGCTCTGGTCCAATTTACTTTGCATTTGCCCCCTGTGAGTGTCTCATTGCCGGCCCAGAGGAATTGCTTTCGCTTGGCATCGATGAGCTTCAGTATCTCCTTTGGCGCCCGGAGGACTGATAAGAGATGGATGACTTGGGACGTTAGTACAGATTTTACCAGGGTGAGCCTTCCTGCGATGGGCATATTTCTTCCATTCCAACCACTGAGTTTGCCCACCATTTTGTCCACCAATGGTTGGAAGTCGGCATTCTTCAGTCTAGTAGTTGTGAGCGGCAAACCCAGGTATTTGATTGGGAATTGTGTTCTTTTTGCTCCAAATCCGCTAAGTACATCCTGAAGATCTAGCCCCTGGCAGCAAATTGGCACGACCGTTGATTTTTGAAAATTTGTTTTTAGCCCAGTAACTTCTCCGAACAAGGTCAGTATGTTGGCCAGTGTTGTAATCTCTTCCTTTCTAGGGGCAATGAAAAGTGCTGCATCATCAGCATACATCGAAATGCGTAAAGCCGGGCGCCGTCCTCTTAGTTTGCTAAGCGCCCCCATCTCGGTCACCAGTTCCAGGATTCTTTGTAGGGGGTCAATTGCAATGACGAATAGTAGTGGTGATAGTGGGTCGCCCTGACGGAGTCCTCTTCCGTGATGAATCGGCGGGTTTGGGATGCCATTTAGGAAGACACGTGAGGTTGAGGAGGAAAGCAGCGCCGCAATCCAGCTCCTCCATCTCTGGGGGAAGCCTAAGTGTTGGAGTAAGCTGAGGAGGTATTCCCATCGAACCGAATCAAATGCTTTAGCGATGTCGAGCTTTAAGAAGAGGGTTGGGGTTCTGTTACTGTGATACCGCCGCACCGCATTGCGTACTGCCATGAAGTTATCGTGTATGCTTCTTGTTTTGATGAAGGCGCTTTGGCAAGGTGACACTATGGAGTGCATGAACCGCTGAAGTCGCAGTGCCAGAGCTTTCGTGATGATCTTGACGAAGGAGTGGATGAGGCTGATGGGCCTAAAGTCCCCAACTGAGTCGGCTCCTTCTTTTTTAGGGATTAGGATAATATTGGCTGAGTTGATGAGTTGTAGGTTGGATGTCCTTAGCGAGTGAAACGCGTTGGCCGCAACAATGATGTCATGTTTAATAATATCCCAGCATGTTTTTAGAAATGTTCCCGTGAATCCGTCGGGCCCTGGCGCTTTGTCACATGGCATTTGGTCAATTGCACTTTTAATTTCTTGTTCAGTAAATGGGTCATCTAAAGCAGAGAGATCATGTTGTTGTATGTTTAGAAGATCCCAGTTGAAATCTGCATGTCTCGGGGGTGGTCTTTGCATGGCTTCTAGGAAGTGTGTCTGTACTTCCTTTGCCTTTTCTTCGTGTGTAGTGACCCAGCCTGAGTCATTCTTTCTAAGGCGTTGAATGAAGTTTTTCCTTCTTCTTGCATTGACTCTACGGTGAAAAAATCGTGTGTTTGCATCACCAAACTTGAGTTCTCGTAGTCGTGCTGCTTGATTGCGACGGGCACGCTCGATGACCGCAAGACCCTGCACTCGCACTTTGAGCCTCCGGCGCAGCTGCTCCTCAGCCGGTGTGAGCGCCCTGGATTCCTGAGCCACGTCAAACCTAAGGATCACTTCCAACGCCATATGTAGTTGTAGTCTGGCATCAGGTATCAGTCTGCTGCTCCACTCCTTCAGAGCTTCTGCCGTGTCTTTAAGCTTGTAGTAGAGTCTGTGGAATGGCTCGTAGTGCATTGATGGCTTGTTCCATGCCCCTGAAACGACTTCCTTGAACCTTGGTAGCTTGACCCAAAAATTCTCAAACTTAAAAGAGTTTGGTCGCCTAGGTCCGGTTTGATTGGACAGGAGTAACGGGCAGTGATCGGACTGTGATGTGGAAAGAGCATGTAATATATGACCACCAAATGCGTCGTCCCATTCCTCATTACAGAAAACTCTGTCAAGCTTGACAAGCGTTGGGCACTGCCTTCCGCTGCTCCAAGTGAACTTTCGGTTCTGGAGGTGAATTTCCTTGAGGTCGCACTCGTCAATAGCCTGTCTAAATTGGTTCATGAGACTTGGGTTAAGGCGGTTGTTGTTTTTGTCGCTGGCTTTGTAGATGAGGTTGAAGTCACCCAGGACAAGCCATTGAACGCCCTGTTGCGGCTTCAGCTGCTTCAACTCTTGTAAGAAGGCCAACTTCCTTGTTGTCCGTGTTGGCCCATACACGACCGTGAAAATCCTAGACGAGATACATGGTGAAAATCCTAGACGAGGAGCACCACATAGGCCAGCATTCCCAATCAAGGATGACAAGGTGATGTTTGAGAAAACGCCTCCCTCTGGTATCTTGCCCTCTAGCTTATTGAAAGAGAGATTCAAGGCTGTCAAGGAGGTGAATTTGGCAAGGAACTTCGGAATGGTACCAGAGAGGTTGTTGGAGGATATACTCAGTGATGCTAAGTTGGTCAGCTTTTGAAACGATTCTGGGATCGTGCCCTCAAAGGAGTTGTGTGATAAGTCTAGCAGAGCGAGCATCCTAAGCTGTCCAAATGAATCGGGGATTTTTCCAATCAACATGTTGAAAGACATGTCGATATCATATACTAGTTTTATCCCACTAACATCAGCTGGTACTGCACCAGAAAAATAATTGTTAGAAAGATATAGTTCGATAAGTTTATCTAGGTGGAATAAGCTAGCTGGTATTGTTGTGTTTAAGTTGTTATTGAAAACTGCCAACGTTTCTAGATTGATAAGATTGCCAATGCTATCAGGCATAGAGCCAAACAATTTGTTTTGAAAAAGGTACAGCTTTTGTAAGCTTTTCATCGTACCAATTTCTGTTGGAATAGGGCCTGACATGTCATTGCTTGAGACATCAAGGTATTCAAGACTTTGCATCGATGTGATCCATTCTGGTATTTGTTCCGTGAGTAGGTTGTTGCGAAGCTCAATCACGTCAAGACTACTTAAGTTTGCCAAGCTTGATGGAAGCACACCTGTTATCTTATTGTAGCCCGCTTCAAACTGACGTAATTCTGTAGACAGGTTTCCCACATGGTCAGGGAGTCCCCATGTGAAATAATTCCTCCATATGCCAAGCTCCTGGAGTTTTCTACAATTGGAAAGGGATGACAGGAAGTCAAGGTTTCCGTTTAAATTATTATACGACAGTTCAAGTTTGTTCAGAGCTCGGGTATTCCCAAAAATGTCTGGTACTGGTCCAGACAATTGATTATTTTCCAGATATAGGTATTGCAGCTTAGATAAATTTGTGAGACTTGTTGGTATTGGACCTGTTAGTTGATTGGATCCGAGATGCAGGTATGAGAGTTCTCGCATTAGGCCTACTTCAGTTGGAATGTCTCCTGTCAGCTTGCAGAAAGAGAGGTCTAGTTGGGTAAGACCGGTGAGGTTGCTAAGAACAACTGGGATAGATCCCACAAGGTGATTTCTGCCCAAGGAAATATTTCTGAGTTGTGGCAGTTGATCCAACCATGTTGGCACAACATCAAAGAAAGAATTGAAGGCCAATGAGAGATGTTGTAGTTGCTGGCATCCTGAAAGCGCCAGTGGTATCCCACCTACAAAGTTGTTGTTAGGCAAGTACAACCCCTGCTACACCGGTAGGCTAAAACTTTGATTGCTAGGAATTGACCCAGTTAGATTGTTTTGTCTGAGTTCCATAACTTGCAGAAGTGACATGTTGAAAATGGTTGTGGGTACTATGCCAGAGAGCTGATTGAATTGCAGGTACAAGTACTGAAGCTGGGGTAGGGAGCCCACGCCATGTGGTATAGGACCTGATAGCCTGTTGTTTCCAAGGTTGATGTACCTCAGGGAAGGTGTGTTATTGAATAGATATGGTGGTATGTGGCCACTTAACTCGTTATCATTCAGAGCAAGGATCTGAATATTGGGTAGATTCTGTAGCATTTCTGGTAAAATCTGCTCGGAGAGGGTGTTGTAACTAAGGTTAAGAAGGTTCAGCTTTGAGAGATTGCCTATGGTACCAGGAATGGCGCCTGAGAGGCCATTAACAGGGAGACTTAGTTCCCTAAGCCGATGTAGGCTACCAAGATCATCAGGAATTGTGCCGGAGAGGCCGGTGTTTGTGAGGTTGAGCAGCATGAGGAAAGAGAGGTTACCGAGATGAGGGCTGAGCTCTCCTTGGAGGGGCACACCTGGCAACGACAGCGCGGTGACGCGCTGCTGACGGCGGCTGCATGAGACGCCGACCCAGCGACAGAAGGACACATTGGTTGTCCAGATTCTGGCAAGGACTCCGAGAGGATCAGCGAGCTGGTCTTTGAAAGCCAGCAGTGCGGCGAGGTCGGTATCACTGCCACTGATGTTGGGAGTCAGGCTTGGGCCTGGGGAAGACAAAGAAGCAGAAGCGACACCAGTAACTAGAACTGAGAGTGAGATGGCCAACAATTGTACCAGAATGAACGAGTTGCTTGCAGGCGCCATTGGAGCGCGCCTGGCCTGTTTTTCTCTTCAGCGAGACACGCGCAAAAGATTGCATGCAGAGATTGTGTTGTGGTTCGTATCTATGTGTAGCTCCGTAGCAAATGTTACCTGATTATATTATTTTCCCTAGTTAAGTGCCAAATGTCGGATTCCTGGCAAGAAGAGAGAAAAAAAATGCCAGTTGACAATATTAGCTAATATGTTGACTAATTACCCGTTGCCGGCGCAAACCTGCTACAAAGGAATTAAGAATGAAAGACTTGTTCTGGTACAGCAGTACCTGCTGAAACCTAGCTACTCGTAATGCCTCTAGGTTTGTATCAATGTAGACATGCCCGTACTTAATTCCAGGTCAGTCAAAGTCCTCCAGGGTCCAAACAAAACCGGAAAAGATATCAGAGCCTTCAGATTCTCACCTAATGGGAGCAGCAGCATGAATGTGCACCTTGATAGGTTACTAAACTGTACTCTTGCCGGCCCCAACCTCTGATGGCATCACTAAAGATAAAAACTAACCAACACATTTTATATGAAAAAAAAAACACCAGACGGGAAGAAAAATCAACATTAAGAGGCGTCGGTATATTCAACATCTTGGTGAATGGTGACAGCAAAACCATGCATCACTGATCACACTGGACAAGATATGGAAAGCCATTGCTAAGCTCCAGCAACAGCTGCAGATTCAAGGACATGAGCCTGGCCTTGTCATTGTGTCAAGGCTTCTCCGACATGTTTCCTGTAGCAAAATTGGGGCAATTACGCATCTAGAAGATTTCCCTTTGCTTGCTCAATCAATGATTATTGAACCTACGGATTCACCTTCCCACAACTTTAATTTGTGCCTGTGGGAGCAATGACCAAAGGAACCAGGCCGGGACGCGCGGTGCGTCGGTGTGCCGCTGCCCTCACGCTCCTCCGTACAGCTCCGGTGAACCGGCAGCATCAGTGGGACCCGCCGCCTCAGCTTCAGAACGCGCCGCCGCTAGTTCGGCACGTCAGATTCGTGGAATCCGATGCGCTACCTCCACCTCCTCGCTGCAGGATTCAGGGGAGTTGACGGGGACGGGACCACGGGATAGCAAATCATGTTTTGCGCCTCCGGCAACCGCCGGCGGCGGGGGGACCGACGTAGGGCAGGGGGTATATGAAAATATTCGGATCACGATTAATAATCGCGATCCGAATGAGGGGGCAAATTATAAATTATCTGGGGCTTTATACAAATATTCGGATCGCGGTTATTAATCGCGATCCAAACCAGTGGTCTATCTGTAAAGTATAGGGGTCTATGTGTAAATATTTGGGTCCAAATCAGGGGCGTTCGGCAAATCTTCAGTGCCGGCGGGAATGGCACCCTCGGCGGGGCCGGAGCCGGAGTCGTGCCGCCGCCGGCGGCCTCCGCTAGTGGCGGCATATCCTCGGCTCGGCCAACGCAAGAGGCTGCTCCTGGCCGCCGCCGGGAAGAGTGCGGAGTCGCTCGGAGATGCGATGTGATACAGAGCAGAGCAGTCGCCGTCGTTCATCTCTGCATCTCTGCAACTGACAGGGATCCAGTGACGGCAGTGGCGGAGGGAAGAGGGACTGAGGGGGCCCAGGCACCCCCCAATGCCCTACTAATCCTCCTACATTATATAGTTAATTCATCTATATTATATAGTTAATGTATGTATTTAGTGCTATTTTGTTTGGTAATTTATATTAAGAAGGAATTGGCTGCATCAATTAGTACCAGTGATATTATTATAGTCTATGATCTTGTTGCTAGCCATAGAGCTAAATTTAAATTGATAGGTATGTAACCTTTTTTTTAGCTGAGACATGTAAAACATGCTACAATTATGGCCCGGTTTGGTTCCTAGGGACTAAATTTTGGTCCCATCACATCGGATGTTTGACCAATAATTAAGAGTATTAAACGTAAGTTAATTATAAAACCAATTGCACAGATAGAGGCTAATTTGCGAGACAACTCTTTTAAGCATAATTTGGCTATGATTTGATAATATGGTGCAATAAACATTTGTTACAATGAACGTAATTAGGCTTAAAGGCTTTGTTGTTGTTGTTGTAACGTAATTAGGCTGAATAGATTCATCTCGCGAATTAACCTCCGTTTGTGTAATTAGTTTTATTATTAGCTCATGTTTAGTCCTCCAAATTAGCATTCGAAGATTTGATGTGACACCTACTAAACTTTAGCCCTTGTATCCGAACGCCCCCTATATGTGACTAAAACAAAGTAATGTAGGTATCGATCGTACTTTTCTTTGTTCATTGCCCTCCACCTCAAATCCTGGCTCCGCCCCTGAGTGACGGTGACTTCATTGTTCGCCGGCGATCTCGATCTCCACCTCCTCCTGGGCCGCCGTCGATCAGGCAGCCGGCTCCACCGCCACCAGACAGCCCGCGAGCATCCCGATTTCAGTAAGCAGAGCAGGCAGGTGCTTTCCTCTGATTTGTGATCCACACGGGTCCTTGTTTTTCTCATTGTGGTAATCCTTTAATTTTTAGTATATGCAGCAACAGAACAACTGCAAGGCCTTGAAGCACACGTTGAAGCACAATTGATCGCTATCGTGCTGTTGGTTTTTTTTTTCACCTACAGCTTCCGATCGCTGCTGGCTGGACCAAAGAACACTGCGGAATGATTGAACACAAGGTACTGCAAGTGTAATTTGTTTTATCATATGAGAACAGAGTCCACAAATAATAGTCTTAATAACATGCGCTAGAAAAAAAACTTGTCATCAAATTTGGAGTCAAAAAAGTGAAACGACCTATATTTTAAAATGAAGGGATTCATTGGTATTCTGGTAATAAGTAGACTGTATAAGTATTTGTAGTTCGTCACACCTCTGGTCTTTATTTAAATACTGTGGCACGCGTTTACGCTTTAGAAATCAAGAGGCCGGCTTCTAAATCTTGCTCATGCGCAAGCTTGGCCTTTTTCGCGCTGCTCTTTTCCTGAAGTAGTAAAGCGTTTTGTGACTCGTCAGGTGCGGTAGTAGCAGGCTTCTCTTGCTGGCGAGAGGCTAAAGTTGGAATAGTCGTCTCTGTTGAATCCCTGCAATTAGCAACAGTCGGAACAGGAAAGCAGAGTTGTCAATGTCCATCATCCTGATCTGATCAATCATACACCACAACTAGAAACAGAATACAGTTAAGCAGAGTTAAACGTTATGTTACCCTGTTCGTAAGTAGTCGCGGAGGCAGCACGCCAAGATCCCGGCGACGCAAAGCGTCACGGGGTACATGAGCAGCATCGCCGCGACGGCGCTGACGGCCGCGTACGCGACGAGGGACGCGGCGACAGAGCCCACGATCCACGCCAGCACGCCGAGCAGCGCGCGCACGCCGAGGCGGCGGCGATCATTATCATCCCTGGTCGTGACGAGGAGGAGGACCCGGGCGATGTAGACCACCCAGAGGTAGAACAGCAAGCAGAGCCAGGTCGAGAGCTCCAGCACCAGCAGCGCCGGCTCGTCGCCGTGGTCGAGCACCGCCTGCACCGCGTATCGCAGGAGCAGAAGCGTGCTCGTGTAGACGGCAACTGACACCGCCAACTTCTTGCGCGCTTCTTTGCCGCCCTGATCACTCTGCTCCGGCGAGCCGCCTGCTGCGGCCGAGGCTGGCTGAAGAACTTGAGCTCCCATCTCCGGTCGCGGTGCGAAATGGACGACTCAGCCGAGCATGCTTTCCGATGATCTCTTTATAGACATATATATATATATCTACTCCCTCTGGTCGTGAAAGAAGGACGTTACGAACGAGCACTACGTTCCGAATTGCATTTCCGCACGAAATTTCCTGTGGGTCTCTGCGGTTTCTTCTCAAAAGCTGCATTACATTGAGCGTGTCTTGTCGCCCCCGAGCCTGCATGCTCTAGTTCATCAAGATACAATATACTAGTATCGAATTGCTTTTGTCCGACGACAGAACCAACGTCGTCCAAGGCAATAGCGATCGATCGACGTACTGTTTTGGTGTTGGAATTAATAATAAATTAAAAGCCGCCAGGGATGCGATTGTCCCGAGGCGGCGGAGATGAATAATCGGGCGAGGGAAGCGTCAAGTTATGCCGTCCTCAAGTTAAGCATCTTGATGACAGTGGCCGTGCATCACTGATGACATTGCACAATATTTTGGCATCCTTTTTTTTTTTCGAACAACTTCGGGGGGAAGATCCCCACCTACTTGCTTTCATTGATCGAAAGACCCCGAGCAGGGGCAGTACAAGAACATACAGATCATCTCGGGAGTCCGAGGAGAATAACATGAGGTCGGCAAGGCCGAAAGAGAAAAATACAAATAGCAAAAGTAAAGTTGGAGCGCAACTCCAGATTACAACCTGCTGCCGATCATCAGACTACTCGATTTCCAAGCGACTTACTTGTCGAAGCCGTATTGACCATTTGTGGGCTTCAACTCCAATCTTCATCTAACCAATGCAGGGATAAGTACCTTTCTTGGCCGTCTGGTTGCCACTCTTCGCGATGCCCTCCGACGCCCTTCGAGGAGAGGTGAGAGTTGAAGGGGGTGAACATCTTGAAGAGAACGAGCCCTCTGTCCTCGCTAACCCGGCTTCAGATGAGAGAAGAAACCACAAGAGCCTACACTTTTCCGAACACGAATACAACCCAGCTACGACCAGTTGCTCGATGACACCAAAGCTTGTCAGGCTGCAGCCACATGCCGCGATCCCCTGAGTTGACCCTAGTGTACCCGAAGTGGTTGCCCACATTAAGCCAGAACAGAGGCTTGCTTCGCAGATTGCCAATGAGTCAATTGCCCTCCAACGCCCTGTGGGGGAAGGAAGCCCCAAAGGAGGGAGAGCCATCGACGAATGCAGCCACCAACAACCAAGCAGAGAGGATGGAGACGAAGTAAGGAGCCTAGTAGAAGAGTTTGTCCGATCCTGGCTTGATCAATCAGAGCATATTGAGGCACATGTATGACAGATGGTGATGAGAGAAATGGAAGTACAATGAGATGAGAAGCCCCATGTGTTACTGAGTGTCTGCAGGATGAGGGAATGCACCAAAGTGATTACTAAGCTCCAGCAACAAGAAGGACATGCCTTCTCAATGTGGAGGCTTTCATTCTTCGCCGTAGGCTAGAGGCCGGTGTCACACTGCCCTTGATGTTGTTGGAACTTGGGCCTGGGGAAGACGAAGAAGCAGCGATGACACGCGGCCACTAGAACTGACAGCAAACACCAGCAAAAGAATGAGCCGCATGCATATTGGGGCCATTGGAGCACGCCTCTTCTATTTAACTCTTGGCTGTACAGAGACTGTATTGTGGTTTATATCTATGTGACCACGTCCGTCGTTTGCCTTTCGGCTGGGCGTGTTTCGCCGATACGTTGCCGGTCAGGGGCAATCGGACTATAAAGGATGACTGCTTGTTCTGGTATAACGGTACTTGTTAGATAGTTACGACTATTTCGGTATATTTTAATTACAGAAAAAACACATAATTCAGCAATATTATCATGATTATGGTCAGTGAATAAGAATATGTGCACGGGTTCATGTTTAACACAAATTTAAGCATAAACAGAATCTTACTATTACTAATTGGAGGCTCACTGCTACACAAACCATCATCACAACCGGTTCTAAAGCCCTATCACAACAGGTTTTGGGAGGCGGATGAGATAAAGCGGCTGTGATAGTCCCCCTCTATCACAACCGGTTTTCAAAAACCGGCTATGATGACCCCCCATCACAACCAGTTTTGAAAACCGGCTGTGATGCAGAACCGGCTGTGATAGGGGGGTGATCACAACCGGTTTTTGTCTAGAACCGGCTGTAATGGGAGGGGTATCACAGCCGGTTCTAGGCTATGGCCGGCTGTGATAGGGCCCTATCACAGCCGGCCATAGCCTAGAACCGGCTGTGATCTTTTTTTTTATTTTTTTATTTTTTCATATATCAAATATATTTCGCATATATATCAAATATTCCACAAATATCAATAACAAATTCAGACCCACATATATAAAGCACGATGCATTCCAATATAACATTTCAACGAAACCATCTAAACGTTATTACATCAAGTTCATACACATCAAGTTCAATAGATACATATCAAGTTCCGCTACGTACGCTATGAGTGCATGTCAAATATATTACAAGTTCCATCAAATCTCACGGCTTCATAATGTGGTATTCTCCGTCTTCGGATATCACATGTTCGAGAATGAACCTGGCAAGCTGTTCTGAAAGTGCAATTATCTCAGTCGCAATCATCTCGGACGCACCAACCTCGGCTTCCTGCAACATGAGTGAGAGCGAAGCAAGCACATGAGTTAGTGAAGCAAGAACATGAGTTAGTGAATCAAAAATGCATTAACATATGGCTACAACTATTGAGAAAGTAAAAGACGATACGAACGCTAGCTTGGTTCACATAAAGCAGTAAACTCCCACAAACCTGTTTCTCTAGAGCGCTAAAGTCATCACCAGTGTAGCAGTGGATGTAGTGCATGACATAGTACCCGTAGTGATTGTTCCCCATAGGCTGCTTTTTAATCCACTTTGTAGGTGACACAATGAATTTATCTGTGACGAAGGGTCTATGCAACCCTTTGTTTTCCCTCTTCTTGCAATACATTTTGAAAGCCCTGCACGACATTTCAAAGATTGAACGTGGTTAGGCAGATGCAATCAATTTTGATCCAAAAGAGTGATTTGTATCTACTTACTTGTTTAGTACTTGAAGGAGTGGATCGATCATATCAAGAGGCCTATCTTTTGAGTCATAAACCTTGATGGAACTTTGAAGAATGCAAATATCCAAGAGAACATAATGATTGCTGTAAACAAAGGTTGGAACGTTGATCATTTTTGCCGTGTAACTAACAACGGTTAGATAATGCAAAGATGGAGTGTAACTAGGAACACACTTACAGGAAGTTGTACGATAGAAGTATGCTGTTCTTCATTTTCAGAAGGCAAAAAGCATTGTACAAATAATGCAGGGTATCAACATTTGCTAAGTTCTTCTCATTTACTGCTACAGGGTCCAAGAAGGCTATGTCTTTAATCCCACGCTCTTTTAACAAGTGGGACTCCATCCTACAAAAGGATCTAGTTGTAAAATGCATTGTGTTGTGCAAGAGAAGTGAAAAGAATGGACGTGAGAATACTTATAAGCACCACAGGAAGAGGATGTTGACGTCGAGAGCATCTTGCTGGTACAACTCAAATAGACACCTGTATTCGAGGTACCTGTCGTGACGAGGACTGCCTTCAATAATTTGGCCAAAGAATGCCTTTGGGTACCTCACTCCAAAGTAAATGCCGGATTGAGCTTTGTACCAATCATGCAAATTCTTCATCTTCATCGGTAGGCCACCCAATTCTTCTGGACAAACTAGGTCTTTCCCATGCTCAAACGTCCAAGCTAATTTTGTGGGAGCAGAGACGAGGTAACCATCTTCATTCTGTATCCTGTCCAAGTCTTCCTCAGTTATGGCCAGTTCCTTGCAAATTTGAGCCTTACATGCTTTCTCCTCATCAAGCTTATGTTGGTGCTTTAGCTTGCTAAATTCCAACATTGACTTCTTAGAAGTGATTCGCTCAAAGTCTGTCTTTGGCGGTTGTTGGCACTCCTTAGCGTCACGTTTTAGCAACGCTCAAGAGCGCGTAGATATATGCCGTTGTATGCAAAATTAATTCTGCAAGCGCACATAATATATCTCGTTGTAGCACTTCACCTTGGGTGTAACCCCAGGGTATCGTATTTATATTTCCGCAGGGAAGCAGATGGTTAAAGTGTATTGAAGAATGAAATGATATATCTTGCCAGAAATATCAAGCCATAAGCCCAGGGGCACAAACTCTAGGTTTGGTTGGATAATGGTCAAGTTAATGACCGGATAGAAGGTCTGAAAGACCAGCGACACACGGATCACCTATTTCTAAAGAAAAGGAAAGACGTTGGGAGAGACTGGACCTAGACTCTTTCTAACTCAGAGCAAAAGGCACTCTAGCCTTAGCCTAGACCCTAGCTTAGATACCGGGAACAGAGCTCGCTTCGACGGCTAGAACGGGAGAACCTCAGAACGGGGTGAGAGAGGGGGTTCTCCGGGCTCAGCACTACTGTTATGAGTACACCCGAATGTGGTGGACTACGAAGGACGGACAGAGCTGTCACCACCTGCCGCCTACCACTGCAGTTCTGTGGGGTGCAACACACTTCCTAGTTAATCAACAAGCCAGACACCACGTCTGCACTCGGTGATTAAGATTTCTCTTGAGGCCTGTCAAGAGAAATCCCTGTCTTCCCTAAGGCGTCTTACGGCCCGGTCAAGGCGAGCAAACCCGCGAGATAAAGCCCGGTAGAGCTAAAATAAACTCTACACTAAAACTAAAGGGGATAGGACTTTGCTCTAAAGAGAGCAAGATCTTTACTCTAAAAGAAGAGCAAGAGGGAAATATAAAAGATAACTTAAGCTCTGAAATAAGAAAGTAATTATATAAATAAACTCTTCAAAAGAAGGAAAGGATACAAGAGCTTTACCAGAACTCCGAAGACTCCGAAGATTCGAGCTAAGCTCGACTCGACTCTACTCCCAACTCTAATCCTAATCTAAGAAATGAAAAAGATACTAGAGCTCCCTTCAAGTAAAGACTTGAGATATGTGGTGTGTGTCTTCCCAAGGTGAATGAGTTGCCTTTTATAGCCTCCAGGGGGTGGATGTCAGCGTCATTAGCACGCCAAGGTCCTGCTTAAGCTTCACGTGAAGGAGGAGACGTGGCGGCCACAGAGGGAGGCCGGTCAGCCTGGGCTAGGCCGGCCGGCCTGGCCCTGGTGCCACTTGGCACCGTCCTTTGCATGGACGGTCCTGATGCTCTCCCAAGGTCGGTAACAGTTGCGTTTAGTTGAAGCTTGTCCGAGAATCCTAGGATGTGGGCCCTTCAATCCATGTGCTTTCACCTTTAGGCCTTCCGGGTCCTTGGATCAAACCGACGTTGTTTGCACGATGCTTGATCATCCTGGGCACTTGGCATGGCTTGTGGATCAGTGACGTGGCCAGACCTGGCCAGGGGAGGCCGGTCGGCCTGGGCTAGGCCGGCTGGCTGGCTCTGTGCCAGGTTTGGCCCTTGTTTCTCCTGGTTCATCCTACAAGCACAACTCATCCAAAACTTGTGGAATTTGTCAATAAAAATAGTTTTATGCATAGAGTATGGTATGATCATCCTCATTTTACCGAAATGTTGACGGTCACTACAAGGTTATAATGGCCGTCAACACGCCCCCAAGCTTAGACTCTTGCTCGTCCTCGAGCAAGGCTAAAACTCTAGGTTCGGTAGGTCAGGAGTTGCCTCAATGTGTATACTCTTAAAGTACCTTGTGCTTAAGCCAAAACTCAACGAATCACTTGAATAAGTTGGCATAAAAGAGAACTCATACCATGGTTCCACGTGGGGCTGCAGCGATTCACGTTTTGGGCTATTGAGAGCTTGAACGGTCATATCTAAAGTATTTCATGCAACTTTTAGGTTCCATCTCGGAGATATGAATTTTTCAAAAGATGGTTTACTCATTCCCCGATGGTACTCTCGAGTCACTCAAGGTGTTTAATCCTCACTCTTGGTCGGGATTGACCAATGTTTTCCTACACTAAGGCTGAAGTGGAGTTGTAGGTAGGGTAAGAGTGGCATACCTTGGTTACTTATGTTGTCGAGTCGAAGAGTGGTCCGCGAGCGATGACACTCGTCAAATTCCGGTCTTTGGAATTCATGGGGTTTCAAATGGAGAGGGGGAAGGTGTGATGCTCAAAGGTCTTTAGGACTCCTCATTATTTTCTCTCTCTCATATTTTTGAGATGTTTCTTCTCTCTCTTTTTTTTTTCAGATGGAGCATTTGTCTCCATTTTTTTTCCGAATACATCTCTTCTCTTACTTTGGTAACAGAGAGGAATTCAGCTTTGTATTGAGTAATTGAGGACCTTTGGGGTGAGCTTTATGATGAAGTGAGTGTATGTCATCGACGGTGGACGTCAACCCCGGAGCGGGACTTTGACTAGTCAGACATTTTGAGGCTGAGGTGGATGGGAAGACCGGTAAATGTCAAGTGCCTTCTGCAAGCGGACTTCACCATTCGACAAGACTCAAAGCAACTCAAGATAGCATTTGGTAGTTCAACAATTGTATAACTGTTTAGGCTCTGGATAGGACATTTTAAACCATCGAGGAAGATTCACCATGTAACATTTTATAAAAACTTCCGAGAGGTTCCTTACTAAGCATGCAGTTATACCTCGAAACAAACCATATCAACACTCACAATAACTTAAACAATGAACAAGTGCTCTTGCTCCCACAGTTTTATCATGGCGGATCCTTAAATGCCAACGAACTCAAATACTCAAGAGTAAAGGATTAAGCACGAGGCACTTAGAGGGCATAAACAGAGCAACTTTTCATCATTCCAGAGGTTCTCAACCATAGTTCCATACATAAAGACATCTTTTGGAGCTTTATTTTATTTATTATGTTATTATTATTATTATTTTTATTTTTATTTATTATTTATTTTTTTAGCATTTTATTTTATCATAGCAAGGCAAAGCAAGGCAAGGCAAAGGCAAGGCAAGGCAAACAGCAATGACTTTTGATCATACCTGAGACTCCCCCAAGCTTCGATGAAGCTCACTGGTAATACTGGTTGGGGTCGTAGTGCATGTAGTCGAAGAAGCCGTGAATGTTGGTCTGGAGGGATGTGGTCATCCCCCAGTTCTGCTGCGTGAGATCAGTGTTGTGTGCAACTTCATCTCTGAGTTGCTGTTGTTGCAGCGTCATTGTCTCCAACCTGGTATTAAGATCAGCGATCCCCCGGGAGACCGGGTTCTCGTAGGCATACCTGGCGGAGGCGGATGGTCCGACCTGCGGGCCGTATCCTGCCGTTCCTTGATGGTAGTCGAACGCCTCCTCAAAGTTCATGTTGGCAGTGGGGTTCTCCGTCGGCTGCTGGTAGTCGTACTCGGGCTGCTGCCGGTAGCGGTACTCGGACTGAGGTGCCGTAGAAGTTCCGGCTTCACTGTCATGCCTGGCCCGCCTGCCATGTGTTGCAAGGCCTGCAACACTATGGCGAGCGGGTTCCCTCCTTCTAAGCTGCATGGTTAGACTTCTCGCTGATCTCAGCGACAAAGCTGGGCATGGAAGCTCGACTTCGTCGATGAAACCAGGATAACACATGAAAAGAGTATGGCCAGGGCCCTCGAGCATCAAGTGACCCTGGATAAAATGGTCTAAACTAATGCAAGACTGATACTCTTGTGTAGCGGGAAGGAAAGTGACTTGAGCGCCCTGCAAAGTACCAACATGGGTGGCAATGCGGGTGACTAGCGAGATTATGTCAATTGTGGCTTGGCCAGTGACTAACCTCAGCTAGTTATCAAGCATGCTCATGACCGGTGAGAAACGAATTTTCTTGACCATGGCATAAAGGCACTCTAAATCAGGCAAGAGGCAAAGACGCAAATCAGCGCGTGGGTGAACCACCATAGCGATCCACTTCGCCAGGAAACGAAGAGTGGGGTTTTGGATGGCAGTGATGCTATTTTTCCCCGAGGATGGCTCGCCTGTGATGCTATCCCACCATGCGGCACGGTTGTACCGGTGGTTAGTCACCAACAGGTTGGCATCAATGATGCATCTCTTGTTGAAACCAAGAGCCTCACTGAGTTGCTTCGGGGTCAAGATAAAATCCTCATTGAAAAACCGAAAGCAAATGTTTGTCTCGTTGGGACGAACTTCAATTTTCAAACTCATCAAAAACTCCATAGTAAGAAAGTGTGAACCTGTTTTCGTGACGGGGTAGAAGTTTTGCCATCCGGCATTGTTGAACGCCTGTTCCATGTCTCCTCCGAGACCGGTCTTGATCAGCAGCATGGGGTCGAAGTACTTGGCGTGTGTGTAGTAGCGGCTCTGGAGCTGGTCCAGCACCGTTCTCTCTTCTTCGGTCCGAGCAATGATGTGCTCGACCCGAGTCATGATCCGGATGCGGAGCCTGTTCCTAGGCACCTCCTCCTCCTGGGACTCTGTGTCTTGTCGAGTTGAGTCGACAGACATAGTGTCCCGGGAAGTAGATGATCCCTGAGAGCGGCGAGAGCTCGAAGAGGTGAGCTTGGTCACGATTCCGCGTGCCGTCTGACGTGCCTTAGTCCACATGCTTCCTGCAAAAGGTTAGTCTCACAATACCCGAAGGAAATTAGGGGTTAGACAGTCAGAGGTTAGGCGTTCTTGTGGGAGATTAATCACCACAACTCGGTTAGTCGTTCTTGTGGGGGTAAGAACCACCACAAACGTTCTCGTTCAACCGGCAGGGGTTTGTTCTCACAAGAATTCAAGAATGGATCTTAGCAGAATTTCCTTGTGGTTTAAACTCTAACCTTACTTAGAGAATTTCGTAATTCAAGCGAGGGAGAAGGGAAACGCTCAGGATGCACGCATACCCGTGCTTGGGGCGTCTTCCTTCTGAGCTGGGCACCGGTTTTTATAGAGGCGCAGCAGGGGGAGGCCGGCCGGCCTGAGGCAGGCCGATCGGCCTGCACATGGCGCCGGTCGTGCCCATCCTGTGCGTCGGTGGTCACGGTCCTGTGCCTGGTGCTCCGGTAGGTGAGGATGGGATAGCAACGGTGGCATGAGGTCGGCCGGCCTACCTGGGGCCGTTCGGCCTGGGGTTGTGTCCAATTTTCTCCATCCTCTCGTGTCGTGTCCTCCCACATGTTCTTGTTCCTTGCTTGCTGTGATCTGGCCATTAAAAATGACAGGTGGGGCCGGTCGGCCTAGGTGGGGCCGGCTGACCTGAAATTTGGCCGAAATAATAATTTTTTTATATATGCTACTTAATGCACAAATGAAATATGAATGCAAGCTTCGAAAATTTAAACATGCTGTGCTGAATGAAAAGAATTGAAATTGTCGGTGATATTATCTCCGGCAGTCTTTCACGGGGTAGCCCACGGAAGTGATTTGTAATGCAGGGAAGATCGCAAAGATCGGAAGCAGGATGGTTAGGATGGACAGACACAGGGGTTTATACAGGTTCGGGCTGTCGACTCGACGTAATACCCTACGTCCTGTTTTGGGGTGTTGTATTGCGTGGATTGTGAGTTGAGTTGGCTTGAGTTGTTGTCTGATGTTTTTGGAGGGGGTCCCTGCCCGCCTTATATATCGGGGGGCAGGGTTACAAGTCGGTTTGTATCTGATCCTATCTCTAAGAATCCTTTCCTTCTTTACAATAATTCCTATCCTAACTAGGACTTCTCCTTCCAGATCCTTCCTCCGTGCGCCGACTTGTCCCGCACGTCTTCAGGTCCAAAACGATGGGTTGGGCTGCCCCCTTTTGGTGGGCTGCCAAGCTTGCTCGTGAGGTACCCGGGTACTATATCCCCCACAGTAGCCCCCGAGCACTTCTTGACCGATCGATGGCTGTAGTTGATCTGCCTTTTCTTTCATGATCCGGGTGCTCCAAGTTGTCTAGGACCTCTTCCGAGTGGTTTCGAAGAAGATCCGAGTGATTATGAGGAAAATCTGAGTGGTTTCAAGGAAGATTGAGTGCATGATCAGACGTTCCTGAAAACAATTCTTCAATTATGGCCATAGTGAGGGGAAGGAGTGCTCTTCTTCACGACGCGACAGCGAAGTGAATACACTTAGCCCCCGGGCTTTGGGCGATTTTAGTATGAAATTGGCCAAAGGTCTTCAACTTTTATCCATCTTTATCTTGATCTTCAATGGTGTGCACCTCCAGGTGCACCCATTGGGTGTAGCCCCCGAGCCTTGAGCAGAATAGAATATTCTGGTCGAGGGTCAAAAATAAATATTATGAATCTCTTTTTAAACTTAATCCATCAATAGTGTGCACCTCCAGGTGCACCCATTGGGTGTAGCCCCCGAGTCTTGTTACGACTCAGCATGATCGTGTCAAGACTCTGAAAGCCATGAATTCTGACTGATTTTTTCAGCCCCCATGCCTCTGGACATGGATTTTAGATAATCTTTTCCTTCAGGGGCTTTTTTATTTCCCCTTTATAAGGATTTTGTCCTCAAGTTCTTTGAACTCGGCATGACCTCCGAGTCGTGTCCCACGACTCAGCTTGACCATATGGTAAGCCATCTTCTCACAAGATTTATACTTGTCAGCATTTGACCCAGATTTCTGAGTCAATTTAGCGATAGTATCGCATGCCTTACGTAAAAATCAATTGCAAGGATGCAATATTAATTGCAAAATCAAGTCTGGCCGTCGACTAATTTTAGCCTCACGACCGAGTGGTTTCTGCCCCTGAGCACTAGCTCAGGAACCCACAAATTTATTAGCGTAACAGAACCGAAGGGTCGTGCTATATTTCAGCCCATTTAGGCCCACTACTCCGCAAAGTCCGTTGCGTCCCTAACGGTTGCTTTACGGAAGGCGAAATATCGCGAGATATCGCGACTCCTTACCGCATCTTTGAATTCAAAGCGACGGGACGTGCCTGCGTCGGTTGAGTTCCCGAGACACGCATCGCGCCGCGCGCGGGAGGAACGGTTCATTCCTTTATAAGCCATCCCCGCCGCAATCTTCTTCCTTTACTTGCCATTTGCCTCCCCGACGCTCCAGTTCTCCTCCTCGCGCAAGAGCAAACCCTAGATCCGCTCCCGCAGCTCTCCTCCTCGCTCTTCAGCCCCGCTCGTCGCCATGGCGCCCAAGAGGAAGGAAGGCCCGAAGCGGAAGGAGAGGTCGCCGGCAAGGGCCCGGTCGTCCAAGGCAAAGGCCACCGCCGAGGTCGCCGTTGATCGCGCCGCCGAGTGGAGGGAGTCCATCACCACCACCAGGCGCCTCGAACAACACGTCATCGACGGCATCCTCCCCGACCAGCAAACCGCCGAGTGGCGTGCCGCCGCCGGTGAGTCTTTCCCCACCCCAAACTCCTCTGATTTGGTGGTGTTCGAATCTTTCTTTCTTCGTGGTTTTGGCGTGCCCGCGCATCCTTTCCTCCGCGGGCTGCTGCACTTTTATGGGATCAGTCTCTGCGCACTGAATCCCAACTCCATTCTCCATATCGCCATCTTCATCAACCTCTGTGAGGCCTATCTTGGGATAGAGCCTCACTTCAATCTTTTTCTTCATCTTTTTCTTCTTAAACCTTATCCCAGAACCGAGTGCCCGCAAGTAGTCGGGGGCGCCGGATTCCAACTCCGCGAGGGTCGAACTCGGGAGTATTTTGACATCCCTTTCCTACCTCCAATAAGGGGTGGCAGTCCGAGTGGTTCTACATAGGAAACCACTCGCCTGCCATCTCTCCAGAAATCGATTCTCGTCCTGTTCCCTCCCAATCCTGGACCACTCTTCCCAAGGAGAGTGAAATGGATCAGGTTCGGGAACTCCTGGGTCTCATTACCCAGTTGAAGGACAATGGGTTGTCTGCCGTCGGAGTGGCAGCCAACTTCGTACTGCGCCGGGTCCAGCCCCTCAAGCAGCGGGCTCACCCGGCGTACGAGTATTACGCCGAGGGGGACAACACGCGCGAAGCCCCCGAGCGCGTCGACAAAGTCCAAGCCGCCGCTCGGCTTGCCAAATTCTTTCGCGACCGGAACCTCCCTGAGGACCACTGACTGTCCTCCGGCGTTCAACTTGGGAAATCCACGCCCTGAGGTATTTAGTCAATCTGTTGTTGTTTTTTATTTCAATTCCACCCATTGGGTGTAATCTCAGAACTGAACCCAATTTTTGCAGGGTCGAGCTGCCTTTGTATCCCTCCCTCCTTTGCCTGAGATGCCAAAGGGAGTGGATCAACCGGCTCGGCGCAGGGCCGTTGGATCTGAAGAAGCAGCCGGGGGAAGTGAGAGTGATCTGCGCGACTCAGATATCACTCTGTCGTCCTCTCCTTCTCCCGACGTGCTATCTCCGAGTGGTGGGAAGGCTGCTCCTGCCCCGATGAAGCGGAAGATCTCAACGGGGATCGTGATTAGGGATGCGCCAAGC
>WEIB01000536.1:0-35173 GCA_015476505.1 Urochloa ruziziensis
AAATGGCATTCTTTAATCGTTCAGATTTACGTGGATGATATCATTTTTGGTGGCTCTTCTCATGATCTTGTTGCCAAGTTTGCAGACGATATGAGCAGGGAATTTGAGATGTTGATGATGGGAGAGTTACAGTTCTTTCTCGGGCTGCAGATCAAGCAAACCAAGGATGGGACGTTCGTGCACCAAAGCAAGTACACCAAGGATATTCTCAAGAAATTTGACATGAGCGACTCCAAACCGATGACTACGCCGATGAGTACGACTACAGCTTTGGATGCGGATGAGGACGGAGAACCAGTGGACCAGAAGGAGTACCGGAGCATGATCGGCTCCCTCCTCTACTTGACGGCGACGAGGCCGGACATACAGTTCAGCGTGTGTCTGTGCGCTTGTTTTCAGGCTTCACCGAGGACTTCACATCGTCAGGCCGTCAAGAGGATTTTCAGGTATCTCAAGTTTACTCCTGAGCTGGGTCTTTGGTATTCTGCCGATTCCACTCTTGCACTTCATGGTTTTTCTGATGCGGATTTTGCTGGATGTCGTGTTGATCGCAAGTCTACTTCTGGTCAGTGTCAGTTTCTTGGTTCGTCTCTTGTGTCATGGTCTTCTCGCAAGCAGTCTAGTGTAGCCCAATCCACCACAGAGGCCGAGTATGTTGCTGCTGCTAGCTGCTGCTCTCAGTTGCTTTGGATCACATACACCTTGAGAGATTTTGGTTTAGACATGTCCCATGTTCCACTTCTTTGTGATAGCACCAGTGCCATAAGCGTAGCTAAAAATCCCGTGCTTCATTCCAAAACCAAACACATAGAAGTGAGGTACCACTTTCTGAGAGATCATGTGGAGAAAGGTGATATTGAGCTTGTCCATGTTTCTACCCAAAATCAGCTTGCAGACATTTTCACTAAGCCACTTGACCAAGTTACCTTCACCCGCTTGCGAGGAGAACTTGGTGTGTGTGCGGTTTTCTGAGCTGAGTTTTGGAGGCTTCTCTTGTAGCATATGTATACTATTGTACCATCTTTGTATCTTGATGTACATTTTTCTTGCTTTTGTATCTTGATTTCATCTTTTGTATCATATCTTAGGATGAGCTTCTCCTATATGCAGTGATTGCTACAACTTGCTACATTTTAGAGTTTAGGCAGGCTGGCTAGGGATTGATTGTATGGATGGCTATGCTCTTGATGGTTTTGATATATATTCTTTGAGATAGTCTCTTTTTGAATTAAAATGATAAACTGAACTTAAATCTTTCACCCATGAGTAAATGCCTTTGCATGTCTTATTTGAGTCGAAATGGCTATATTTTGCTTATGGTCATGCTAGGATGATATTCTTTTCATTTGGGTCAAAGATCTTTGTCATTGTAAATGTTTAGCCCATGTTTATCCCATGGAGGAGCATAAGCTTCTTTTTGTCGCAAAGACATTTCATGTACCATGCTTAATTTGAAAAACTTGAAAAATGAGATGTCTATGCATGAAAGAAGAAAGATGAGAAAAAGATTTATTTGAATATATTTATGCTCATGTCTCTATGCTTTCACCATTGCACACACTTGCACACATGGGTGCTAAGCGGTTGCATGTTGTTTGCCGGAGAAGTCTCCCATGAGAAGTGAACACATGGCTCCGTGCTTTGACATGACATGAGATAGATTTTGGGCGTTTATAATGATCTTTTGTCAAGAATGCTTGTTCTATCATGATCTTGGTGCGATGAAGTTTATTTTTGCTCAAATGGTCCATGTTTAGGACTTTGCTCATGAGGTGAAACTTTTGAAAAAAATTGCACAAATTGATCATGGCTTTGTCAAATGGCTATATATCTTCACTTTCTTGACGGCAATGCCCTTATGATACTGTGACCTGTCTAGTTTGCCTGTTCTCTAACTTGTAGAATTTTGTATCGCTCATTGCCTATTTGAGAAGCCTAGAATTGAATTTTTTGCATTTTTGCCTTGATTTGTGCATTGTCAACAAGGGGGAGAGTTTGAGCATTGGAATACCTTGCTGGGTACTTATGGAAGGTTTTCGAGTTGAAACGACATCATTGCGAGCATTTTTTTGTGACTTGCATTTTTTGCCTTGCACTGGGCAGGGCGGTGTGACCGCCCCTGCAGGGCGGTGTGACCGGCCCTGGAGCAAGGGCGGTCCAACCGACCCTGTGCAGTGGCACGAGGTTTTGTGGAAATTGGTCCATTTGTCGATGCACTTTCGCACGCACGAGTTCACTTGTTCAGGGGGAGTTGCATCTTAGCAGGGAGAGTGCTTTGAGTGTTCTGAAAAGTGATTTGGAGATTCGCAACTTGTGCTTTGTGCTTTGCTTCTTTGCAGATGGTGTTGAGCCCTTTCGCTTCTTCTTGAAGGGTCGGCGTTTCTAGAGCTTTCTCTTGCGAAGTGACTTTGTTTCGGCGTGTCTTTGCTTTTAGTCACTTGCTTGAGTCTTGTTTTCGATTTCTTTTCTATTTTCTCTTTCTATCTATGGTTACTATGTGTGTGTTGTCAATGCACTCATCAAGGGGGAGATTGAGGACCCGGTGTGTCCGAGGACCGGTGGATGGTCGCTTCCTGGTGTGATGAGTGATTGACAACGTGGTGTGGATTGACGTTTCCCTTGGCTCAAGTATTGCAGGTGTAGAATGCGGCTTGATTGCATTGGTGCAGGTGAAGAACAGGCGCGAAAGGTCTTAGCCATGGCGGCCTCCGAGGAGCGGAGAGACAAGTAGGCTTGGTTCGAGGGACCCGGTGGCCGGATGGATCAAGTGCGGTTCACATGCTGGCAAGAACGAGCAAGGGGACGTGGTTCCGGTGCGAGGTAGCGGCTCACAACCGAAGCTCGTACGCGGACGAGAAGCCGGTGCAAGGTGGCGGCTAACAACCGAAGCTTGCGCGCGGGGTTTGGTGATTTGGCCACAAAATCATCGGTGGACGGTTTCCCTTGGTTTGGGCCTCAAAACCAAGGACCGAGGACTCGACGTAGCGACGGCCCGGCCTGCCAGCCAGGGGCGGTCCAACCGCCCCCTAGGGGCGGTGTGACCGGTCCCACCTGGGCAGGTCGCCCGTGAGCGTCGAGGAGCTTCGATCCGGAGGACACGCGGCGTGATCGCAAGGCTTGCGTCGGAGGGAAGCTAGCTTGCGGTGGAAGGTGTCCCAGCCGGAAAAATCTTCGCGGAAAATGTCATATTCGCCCCTGAGGGGTATGTATCGCTTAGGGGTAGTTTAGTCTTTCGAGCACCACCATTTGGACTATATAATAGACCCCCTAGGGGTGGTGGCTGTTATCTCCTTAGTTATTTTCATTTGGCTTGTTTAGTTTTCCCCTTCTCTTCATCCTCTCCACCTAGAACTATTTTGAATCATTCATAGTTTGTATAGGTGAATTCATGGTTGGTTGATTGAGCTTAATCTCTACATCTTTGTGCCATGATTTGATTTCCTGAGCTCCTTTTCTTTTTCCCATTTTCGGAGGTATTTTCGGAGCCATTTTTGGAGGATTTTCGTTCTTCACTATCTAGCCCGTTTTCTCTCGGATTTCTTTGGGGAATCACGTATGAGTGCCTTGTGCCTCTTTTCTTGGTGATCCCTTGCCCCCAAACGCCGAGAATCGGTTTAGATTTGAAGTTTTTGGGATGAACTCGTGGAGGGTGTGTTCTTCGCTAGATTTGAAATTCCCGGAGTTCTAGGGAGTTAGAGGCCGAGATTTTTGGGGCATAGCCTCTCCTTGAGGTGTATATCATCTACCCAAAGTTTCGTCTCAAAACTCCAAGCCGTTTGGGAGATCCGTTCTCGAGTTGACCTTTTTCCCGTGCTGTCTGGCAAGACCGGTGCGACCGCCCTCGGATACCGGTGTGACCGCCCCTGGCAGGCAAGGGCGGTGCAACCGCCCCTGGATAGAGGTGCAACCGCCCCTGGCTGAGAGTTGCTGATTCGTGTGGTTTTCGATCGATTCGTGTTGGATTTGTTCGATTCGTGTTCCGCTGCGTTGATCTTGTTCCTAGGGTCAGTAGCCTCACAGTAGCTACGTGATCTTGGCAAGATCGGTTGGTAGGCTTTGGAGTTGAGTTGGGAGTAGCCGGATTCGTGAGAGAAATTTTTATCAGCTCCCATTCACTCCCCCCTCTCTGGTCGCCTAATCGGTCCTTCACAGTGCAGCCACCGCCTTTAGCAGCTTTTGCAGAAAAGCCCTCGTGTTTCTTTCTATTCATAGATTAGTTTCACGCAGTTAAGTTTATTGCGGTTTAGTCCTTTTATTCTCGTTTAGGCCCCTGGAAGTTCCTAATCTTTGCTATAAAGTTCTTCTATCTTGTTTTTATCATATCTTATTCATCTTATATCCGCTTTGCGCGATCTTTATATCGTTGGAATCTTGGTGACTCGACGGAAAGTCTTTGACCCTCCGACTTGGTATGGACCAGCGACGGCGACCATGTGCGGGGGATGTGGAGACCAGCATCCTTCATGAAGAAGCTTCTTAGTGGAGACGGCATCAAGGTGACCGGGATAATAGGGGTGGCGAGGCTTGTCTTCATGAAAAGTGACTCATTCGCCTTGGTGTAAGCCTCCGTGGTGAGTCAACACCTTTATCGGGAGACCTCATCTTGGTGATCGGGGGCATATCTTTGTTGGAGCTCCGACGTAGACTAGGGGTGGCATTTGCTTATCGATACCACAGGATAATTCACCGAGTCATGTTTGCATTCTCTAATCCTTTCCTTTTCGTTTACGCATTTCATACTTGCAACTCGAGTGCCTTTATTTTCATAGAGTAGTACCTTGCTAGGATTGATTCTAGGATGCAAAACTCTTTGGGTTAGGGAGCAAACTCTTAGGTAAAACTTAGTTGCACATCTAGATAGCTTGTTATAACATACCCCGCACATCTAGAAGGGGTTGGAGGCAGCAAGGTAGCACTGTGAAAGTGGCGGGCGGCGGCGGCGGGGGTGCGGAATGGGAGGATTAGTGTGGACGCCGTTGGCGCGGCGGCCGCCGCCGCCAAAGCCGGGGGCGACTGCGTCCGTTAGAGCTGTGGACGGCACCATCGACAGGGGCTAACGGGCCGTACAAGGGGTGGACACATGCTCGAGCTGAGAAAAACTGGATTGCCACCTTGCCGATGGCACACAGAGCTCTCACGCATTGATGATGCCTTCTTGGCGTGTGTGGTCGCCTTCCACGGCCTACACGGTCGAGCTGAGCCATTGACCGTCGCCCCAGCAGGCCAACACTATGCACTGCCATGACACCACACATGCCAGCCACCGCAACTGACTAAATCAGATCAGGTTGAAGCGGGTACAACGTCACCGGTAACTGGTCAAGGTTGTCCCTGCGCCGTCGAGCGTCGCCCGAGAGCTGTACACCGTCACTGCGGACCTATGGTAGCCCACTGTTCTCCGCAAAAAAGAAACACGAGCCAAGCGGTGCGCTCCCACTATGAGACATAAATTATGGCGTGTTTAGATTGAGAAAAATGGGTGGAAAGTACGAAAAAGTACCGTTTCTATAGAAGTGTGCATAGATAGAAATGAACTGACACGGTTCTCTAGGTGGATAACTTTTCGTGAAAAGGAAACACTTTTTCTAGATCTAAACAGAGCCTTAATAAGAGGTGCGGTGCGGCAGCGAGGGGCAAGTCAAATCCGAAATTCCGAATCTGCAGGTCGCAATGATGAAGCAGGCAACGTTTGTCCACCAGCTTTGAGAGCGATGAGAAGAAATGACGAGGGGGAGCTGCGGCGGGTTCCTGGATCGGCTAAGGGCACGTACAACGCGCCGTCGACTGCCGTCGGCATGCAAAGCAAATTAACAGAACCCCCCCTCCCCCCGCGGTGCGATCGTCATCCAGGCGTGGTCGTCGTCTCGTTCGTCTACTAGCCGAGCGCGTGCTCCTAGGATGCGCTGCAGGGAGACGGCAGCGACTCGGATCTGTTGCGCGCGTCGAGCTGGAGAGTGCGGGGCATTTTCCCGCCGCCCTCAAATCGAACAAGAGTTCAACTCTAGTTCATGGCTGGACCTTCAAATTCGGATGCAGCAGTTGTGCATCCATGCCGGGAACAAGTCAAGGAGGTGCGCAATGGAATGAATAGGGCATGGCCAAAAGGAATTGACGAATGTCTCACTGTGTACGATGGATTTAGTGTGCAACCAGGAAGTAAGACGGAAGTCAGATGCAGGGGAAGTCTTGACGAGAGCTTGAAGAAGGATTTGCTATTTTACAAATTAACTCTTTTCAAATGTAAGTCCTCAAAACGTACAGGTCCTTATGGCAGGAAAAATGAAAAAAGAAATAGGATAAGAGTATATTTAAGTGGCTGCATTCTCTTAGACAAAAACCACAAAATAGCATAGAAATATCATTTTATACTTCGTCATTGTGGTTCGTGGATGAATTAATTAGTTTACAAACGACTACATAGACAAACCATTGTATATCTCTAATGTAAGCATCAAAATGGCCATAAAGATCAAACTATGTGCTAGATGACTAGAATTTACGTGTTAAAAGACAAATTAAATATCTTGCAAACAGCCAAATAGACAACTTATTATATAAACTGTCTGTTTAGCTGTCTGTATGTGACAAATAGACAACAACAGGAGCGGTCTAAACTGTTAATACTTGCCCTGACAGGCAAAGAAGAAACACCAAGGGACAGAGGCAGCCGAGACTGAATGAGTTGTGACGCACGCGTGGAAAACTGATCGACCGCCGCCAATGAGTTGTGGGTTGCGGCGGCTGCTGAATCGGGTAGGGCATGGATAGGGCAGGGCCCAAGCAGAATCCAGCATATGAATACTAAATTAATAAGTCTGCGGCTTTAAGATGCGTGCAGTATTGTAAAAGAGGACGGCCGGAGCGTTTGTGAAAAGAAAAATGTCTGTCCAGCGAGATTGGCGGATTGCGCCAAAGCATCAACGCGTGACCGGCGCGGCCAGCGGGTTATGGCCCAACAAAAGAAGGGTGGGTTGTTGGGTCGTCTCTAGAAAATACAATAGCTTCGATATAGAGTGTCTGTATGGAGGGAGTAGCGATTAATTGAAGAAAACAGAATCATTTTCTTGACGAGGACATCAACGGCCGTATAGGAAAGGGACATCACATCTTCGGGGGCCATCTATTTTGAGCTCGCCCGCAAGGGCGCCGTGCGCTCGCGCTAGACGACAAAAGCGGCGGCCCCCGCTGGCGCCCTCCACCCCACGGGCCACGACTGTTCCTGCACCGCACTTTACGTGGGCGGTGAAAAAAAGTTAAAAATTTTTACAGCAAGCAAAATTTTGGAGAGAAAATATTTGAAGGAAAAGTTTTACAACAAGTTAAATAAGATGTGAAGATTACCCATGCGAAAAAATCTGTCAAAGAAAAAGTTTTACAAAGAAATATTTCTGATAAAAATATGTCAAAGAAAAAGTTTTACGAAAACAGTTTTCGTCAAAAATTTCAGCAAACTTTTGCAAAAATTTTTGCAACAAAAAATTTTGTCACAGAAAAGGAAAAAAAGAAAAAAAATACCTTCGTGCCGGCGTCGTCCTCCTCTCCGACGCCGGCGCCGGTCGTCGGGGCTCGCCGCCGCACCAACTCGCGCGGGAGCCGTCGTGCCTGCAGCGCCCGTCGTCGCTCGCCGGAGCCGGCTGGGACCACCGTCCCCCGAGGCTCGACAGGACCGCCGTGCCCGTCGAGGAGGAGGCCGACTGCGGCCCGCCGACGAGCGCGGAGCTGGCTGCCGCCGCCGCTGGCGAGCGCTCAGCGCCTCAGCCCCGGGGACTTCGACCCTGACGGTGAGCGAACACATGGGAATCAGATGTCGGATCGAGAGTGGTGCGAGTGAGAGAGGCAACCAGCGGCGCACGGCGGCGCAGCCTGACGGAGGCGCACGGGGCAGGATCCTGAGGATGGGGGCGCGGCGGCAGGACAGTCGGGGAGCGTCGGGCACAGCAGAAGTGCACGTGAGAGAAAAAAGAAAGTGAATGGAAGCCGCCCGTGGGAGAAAAAAGTGAATGGAATGATGAGTGCGGGTGGGACCCACCCATGTGAAACACGAGGCGCAAAAAAGGGAATGGGGGTGCGTGCATGGGCCCCGCCGAGGGTGGGGGCGCCGAACGCGCCGAGCGCACCGAACGCTCGCGTGCAGAATTGGGATCTCGCATCTTCGGTCGGGTTGCATTCAGGCTAATAATAAACATCTGCCATCACTACGATAAGCCAATCGGGCGCTACATGTGCATCCAATGATCGTGTCCGAACTCAGAACCGGACACGGGGTCGATCGCGCGATCCATTTCTGCGCGACTAGTTGACTAGTTGCGTGATACGGAGTACAAGAGGGGATGAGGCCACCTTGTCAATCAATCATATCATGTGCGTGCACCCGTCAATTTGTTTTAGAATACTCTGATCACAAAGCACGAAATGCATCTACTCCGTAATTGGATATAGAAGCGTGGGTGTACCTTGGTGGAATCTTGAAACGGAGTTAACTTCACATCCGGTTTTGATTCGACAACCCATTCTCTCCAATTCTTCCTTTACCTGCTCAAACATATATACATTATGAAGGGCTCATGTGCTACAACCTCCTTCTCCAACCTTTCACGGAAGCAGAAAAAATTACAGTACCTTGTTCAAGTAGGACCCCGAACCACCCTTGAGGGTGAGCCACTGCGGGCGACCAAACAACTGAATGCATGCATAATTCCATCAGATGAATTGGTATCGTAATATTAGTCAAACTTACAAGCTCATATATGATGCATGATGAGTCAGAAATTAAGGAGAAGAAATAAACAAGCATCTGACGTAGGCAATATGTAGCTGCATGCGTGTAAATGTATAGGCACCTCAAGAAGATGATTGTCGCGGAAAAATGAAAGAACAAATAGAGCAGGGAATCCCAATATTCCCTGTGGCGCGCTGGACCAGATGCATGCACACATCGGAATCTGCAGCGGTGTATAGTTTTGCCACCATGTTAAAACCGATGATAAGAAGCTTGAGTGGAGTATATGTAGGCCAAATAGCTGCATACAAGGTAAGCATCTTGGAAGAGCTGCGAATATGCGTGCGACTGAATGAATTGCCCCAAAGTCTCATTCTGCTGGTCAGGGTTTCTTCCATGGTCCTCAAGGTACCTTCAAATAAAAAGAAAGGAGCAAGTTAATATATATATATATATATATATATATATAGGTACAATATCAGCTTGAGGAGATATAGTGTTATCTTTAAGAAGTAAAAGATGAAAGAAGCATTGCTGGCCAGCTCACTTGAGAGCATGATTCTTGAACTTGAATATCTCCCGGATCACAAGCCAGAATCTGGGGCTAAGGAGGTTACTCTTCCGAGCCAGAACGCCAGATATTCCATTGCGGCTACCCCACTCGAAGCCTTCACCTCTGTCCGATCGCATGCTTGCTGAGAATGACATGTCCGATGTCTCCACCTCCACCCCAAGCTCTTCAAACCATTTCATCTTGTTTGGGCATGTCATCTGCAATTAGCTCTTTTATTGTAAAATAAAGTAGAAGAGAGTAGCAAGCAAAGGTATACATACGAAACTATAAATGATGCATTCCTTTCTGTTTGTGCATTGGGTATGCGTAACAGTACTTTTCTCCAAATTAATGTAACGGTATACTAGAGCGCGTATGCATATGTTGATTACCGGGCTGAAGACCATGCAGCTAAGGTCGACAACAAGGGCACGGTCGGTTCCGTCGTGGACGACGGACATGGTCTTGTTGCTGCGCCCGCCAAGATGTTCCTCCTTGTCGTACACCGTCACACGCGCCCCGCCGCTCCGCGCCAGCTCGTGCGCAGCCGCCAGGCCGCTTAAGCCGGCACCCACCACCGCCACCCTCATTTCTCTCTATCTATGCAAACGGAAGTCTCGGTGGAAGCTGATGAGGGGCTCTGCGCTGGGCTGTGCCATTCTTCACACGATTTCCCGTTTATATAGTGATAGAGGAGTTGTCTTCTTGTGAAACACTACTACACAAACCCTCATCACAACCGGTTCGCAACCCCTATCACAACCGGTTTTGGGAGACGGATGAGATAAAGCGGCTGTGATAGTCCCCCCTATCACAACCGGTTTTCAAAAACCGGCTGTGATGACCCCCATCACAACCGGTTTTCATCTAAACCCAAAATAAACCAAAATAAAATAGCAAAACATTTTATTTATTTGAGGGATGGACCCCATCAGCCACTACCCACCGTCCCACGTCGCGCATTTTTCGCGGAAAAATTGCTTATTTGAGGCTCTAAATGAAAACCGGTTGTGATGCTCACCATCACAACCGGTTTTCAAAAACCGGTTGTGATAGTGAGCATCACAACCGGTTTGTAAGAAAAACCGGTTGTGATATGCCGGCCGACTATCACAACCGGTTTTTGAGAAAAACCGGCTGTGATAGGGGGCAGAAAACCGGTTGTGATAGCCCTGTCACAACCGGTTTTCTCAAAACCGGTTGTGATAGCCCGTTTGTGAAAGTTGTTTGTGTAGTAGTGAAACATTAATTGACGGGTATGTATCTCCTCTGATTAGCAGGTTCAAGTGGCCAGGTTGGACAAGTCGCGTTATATGACGGGTGCAGCAAGTGACCCAGTATTTGCGTCGTGGTTTATATATAACGAGTGTGGTATGCAATGACGCGAGGCATCTTTTGCGTGGCGCCAAAGGGGTAGGAGGTGTATATGGTTTATTTTTCCTCCAACAGGCAGGGAGCTGTGTATCATTGTATTAAGTCTTATTTAGGGCGTGTTTAAATGAGTGAAAAGTGATGAAAACTGAGATATGGAAGATCCCGTTGGGATCAAGGTTTTGGAGTTCTAGATGATAAAAATCAAGGAGATCGCGAAGAAAACGGCAGGAAGGAAATCCAAGACCTCTCTCTACAAAGGAAGTGAAAACACAGATCTTGTCGACTCGATCCATAGGATGCATCTCGGTCGGTGGAGGGGCAGTGTCGGACATGGAGGCCTAGGGCCCACACGGACGCAGGAAGTACTCCAAAGGAGGATATGGCAACGAGTAGAGACCGTGGCACAAGGCAACACGAGACTCTACGAAGTATGGAAACTAGTCGACAATAGGAAAGCACTCGCATAGCGAGGCTTGCTCGGGTTACTACTCGAATTAGACTAGGAATCCGCCCTTGTAACCCTGTCCGCCAGTATATAAGGCCGGGCAGGGACCCCTCTCAAAGGACAAGTTCTGAACCTCAAATCAGAGCGCTCCATACAATCAAATCCATAGAATATGGAGAATCTCGACTAGTCTTGGAGATCATCGATCAACAAGTCAAGCTTGTACTCATATTCACCCTACATAATACAAAATTAGCAACAGGACGTAGGGTATTACGCCTAATTGGCGGCCCAAACCTGTATAAATCTCGTGTCACGTAATCGTCGAGTTCCTAATTCTACTGTCACTCCACCGAAACTCTATTACCTAGGGATACCCCTTGGTAGGACTACTGGTAAAACACTGACAGGCAGCCCATTGAAGAATCGCTTGGTCCTATAAAACACCTAGATCTACAAGGCGCTAAAGATCAGAATGTTTCAGCACTGACCTCTTGATATAAGTAGGCCGTGGTGGATAATGCGGCCCATGAACCCTCCCAAGCTTCAGAGGGGGAAGAACCAGATCTAAGCCCGCACGCTTCCACTTAGTACTTTTCTTTTTCCCAGCATTTGTGGGGACCGCCCTCCCGGCGTTCCTCCTTAGCACAATTTAATGTCATTCCCTAGGTAGGAGGAAGGAAAACATTAATTGCAATAGAGTTGGTAAATGGCTAAATGGATTAGAAGAGTGAAGAGCGGTACTTAGACCTGATCGAGACTTTGAGACGGCCTGCAGCACCGGCGAGGAGAGGGCGGCCTTCCGATGGAGCTGCGCGGTTTCACACGCAAGTCTGAGTATCACCGCACTCAGCAAGTACTTAGCAATCGAAGGTAAGTGTATGCATTATTTTAGTTGGCAGGTTATTAAGTAGAACGGTGTTGGGTCCTGGAGGGGCAAGAACCTTCCTGCCAGTCCCCGGTGACTCGGGCAGCGATCCTTCTGTCGATCCTGCAATCACCTCTTCTTTTCATCATTCCTATGGGTTATTGCTGGCTAATCAATGGGAGCTTTAACCAGACGGGCTCTTGACCGAGAGCCACGGCTATCAGATAGATTGGATGACTCTACAGAGACTTGTACTCTTTGACTATACGGTCAAGTGACCCTCCCGTGGCCAATGGCAGGGCCACCCTACGGGACTCGTATCCACCAGCGTCCATCACTGGACAACTTCCATCTGGGTCTACCCATGGATGCTACTGGGGCCTATACAGGGATCACATATCCATCCACAGAAGGACATCAAAACCCGGGTATGGATGCATCATATAAATGGGCATGCATCGCCCATGGGCCCTACCAGCCCTGTCACATGCGACCCGTGCCGGCCAGTCCCAGCCCTCTATCTACGGCTGTCTCCAACACATCCGTTGCCCAACCGTGGCCCTTGGGGTAGCTTTATCAGTGGCAGCAGGTGGAGTGTGAGTCGAGGCCTCACATTATAGGGCATTCCCGAAGGCTATGTCCTTTTTGGCCTGTATAGTCGTACATGGCGTTGGAAAAGACTTTCCCAAGAACCGGTCCTTAAGCGACCAAGGCAGGCCTCTGGATAGGAGCTTCCCCAAGACTATCCACCCTACCTCGCATCTTTAATCCCCCTGATGCCTCTTGCAATAAGGGTTTCTGGCTGTGGGTAGTGTTTTAGTAGTGTTTCCAGGTTATTTTGGTGGCTAATCTTAATGCGCTCTACAGATGCTAGGGAAGAAATAGAGCATTTTCATGCTAGGGAAGAAATAGAGCATTTTCATGCAGCAGATTCATATGAGCAAGGAGATCGTTAAGACTTGCCTGGTATCACGGTGGTTTCCGCCGGAAGCTAAATCCTGGAGTTCCTGGCGGAGCGTCTACACAAGCACAGATATTTAACTAAGTCAATCATCACATCGTGTAGAGTACTTAGAAAGGAGGGAGCTGGGAAGAGTGGTCGTAGGGGCAGGGTTCCTAGGTTAACCGAGGGTTTGGGGCTGGTGTTTGGGGGTTCCGAGGTTTTCCCTGGGGTTTAAGCGGGGTTAAGAATTGTCGGTGGAAGGCAATAAATCGTTTTCAGGTTTAGGGAAGGCTTTTATGGAATTAAATCTTATGAAAAACCTTAGAATATATTCTAGTATTTTTAGGAATTTATTGGCTATTTATAGGGTTTTATTTTGCATTTGGCATATTTTGGGTACGTTACCGGAGGCTCCTTATAGGTTGAAAAGGAATCCTTTTAATTCTAGGCTCTCAAAATGTGTACAAATAACTTGGGTGGTACTAATCAGTTTATTATTTTCTCTAGTATTTTTGAGTATTTTCTGGGAATTTTTGGAAAGTTCTAAGGTGGAGAAATAACTTCTTGGGTGCACTAAGCCGGGTGTACCTAGCATTTTCCTAGTATCTGGGCGGCTGGCGGGTGGGGTCGGCTGACGCCAGCGCTGGCGTCAGCCCACGATTTACTGTGCCGTGGACCGAGCTCGTGGGCGTGTGGACCATCTGGCCCATGAGTCTATGGTCCACTGGACCGGGTGCACGCGGGGCAGGGAGGTGGAGATGGCAGCTGACGCGGGGCGCGGGGAGGCTGGCAGGCGGGGCTCGCGCTTGCGTGGCCGCCATACAGGCGCCGGACTTCGCGGCGGCGCGATGAGGCAGCAGGGGCGATTCGCCGGAGAGCTCGCCGCCGCCGGCGATAGGGAGGCTCTCGCGGTGATGAAGGCATCTACGGCCTCGAGGGGTGGTGGAAAAGGGGAAAAGCGGGGTCGAGGCCCTTGGGGTTTTAGCTAAGGGTCATGCGCTCCTTCCAGGCGGCGCCGAGCACGCTGGCGTGCAAAGGCACGATGTGGGATGCCAGCGCCCGCTGGCGGCTCGTCGGAAGGCGGCGGTGCGGGCGGAAACCGGTCGGGGCTCGGCCAAGCATCAAAGAAAGGGGGAGAATGGCAGAGGAAGGGCAGCGGCGGTGCCAGTGTGCTCATCGCGGGGTTGTAGGGGTGGAAAGCGGCCAGAGCAGCGGCGCGACCAACCGGCGGCTGCTTCCCGCCGGGGCGGTGCTCGGTGGTGTTCCTCCGGGGTGCAGGCGCCTTCGGGTCCTAATCCTCTAGTGGCGGAGAGGCTCCGAGCGGTGCTGCGACGGCCAGAGGGGAGCCCAGGGATTTGGCGGCGGCGGGAGTGCCGGTGCGGGGCGGCGGCGTTCCCGCGCTCGCGGTGGTGGCAGTGGTGCTTGTGCGGTGCGGTGTGGCGGGGTGAGCTCCATCCGGGGTGCGCACAGGGCTATTTATAGCCCGGCGGAGCTCCTCGGAGGCTAGCCAGAGCAGCGCAGCCCCGACGCGTGGCACAGCGGCCTCGCCGGCGTGCGACACGCGTGGCCACGGGTTATCGTGCGGATGGCCGGGAGAGGGTGTCGGCGCCGTTCTTCGCGTGCGGTGGCTTCACGCGGTGCTGGCACGCGTCCCGCGCGCCTTTGTCGTGCCTATCTCGGCCGCAGGGAGGAGATCGTGTGACGGCGGCGGGGGTGCGGCGCCACGGGATGGTGGGGGAGAGGGCTCTCGTGCTGGAGCGGCCTCTCTGACGCGAGAAGGGGATGGAGGAGGCGGCGTGGCGCTGGTTTGCTGTCGCCACGAGGCAGGAAGAAGCAGGGCGGCGTTATGGGCACGCGGCGGCGGCGACGCCGGAGAAATGAGGGAGGGGGAGGAATCGAGGAGAGAGAGGGAGGAGGAAGACGACGGCGTGGCCCGGGCTGGGCCGCGCGGAGGCGCTGCGCGTGTGGGCTGGCGGCCTGCTGGGCCAGGAGGGAGGGTGGCGTGCGCGGGTCGGGGCAAAGGAGGGGAGAGGGAGGTGGGCCAGGCCGCGCGGAAAGGTGAGCCAGGGAGGAAGTCAAGGGGGCCGAAACGGACTTCACCAATTTTGGGCTGCGAACTGACGGCCCATTAGGCATAGGATTCCTTTGTTATTTTTTAAGGGGTTTTGAATAGATTTTTGAACCAAATTTTAAACTTAACTTCTTTTGATTTGACCCTAAGGTTTCCGGTACTAGTTTAGTCCTTATGGAGCACTCAAGTTACAGAACATTATTTTATTTTTCTATTACTATTTTATACTCTATTATTCCTAGTAATTCCTGTTTAATTCCCTAATTGTCCTAATAATTAATCTAATAATTAATTAAATAATTCCTTTAATTCTGAGGGTGTCACAGCATTGGGATCGCCCTCTTTATCACAGGCTTCTTTTGACGCATCGCGCTCAGGGGCTCGAGGAAACACAGATCAAAGAGGGAAAAGCGGACAAAAACAAATGGCGACGGCAGAGCGAAGTCGAACAAGGAAGGAGAAGTTTATTCGCAAGGTGAAAAGTAAAAATCCCTAAGGGGTTACCTTTATAACCAAAGACACGAAAACCTAGGAATATGTATTTATTTGGATAACAGACATCGTCCAGCATTTAAAAGAGGAAAATATGTTATTTAGATTTTTATTTTTAGAAGAGCTCCTGAACTTAAAGACCTATTTAATATTCTTAGCCTATATTAATTTCGGGGACTTTCATTGTCCATCTAACTATAAATCACAAGTGCTCTTGACCCTTCTCACCACACCAAGGCATCGATCAAGACTCGGGGGCTACAAGGCACAAGGGTCGCTAATGTGAAGTTTTTACAAATTGCCACCCAAGAATCAAGGTTTTTTCAGGACCAGAAGCTTGAGTCATCGATTCATCCTAAAGCTCGGGGGCTACTTCATATGAAGTGTGATTTAAAATCGCACTTCAAATTTTAAGAACATCTCGAGGCTTGAGCATCGCATAGCCTCATCTTCAAAGCCAAAAATTTCGGACCAAGAAAGTACTCGAAGATCTTCAAGAAAGCTCAGAAAGTACTTGAATCAAGGACCAAGCACTCTCAGAACAAGAAGAACTCGGCTATGAAGTACTCGGCTATGAAGTGCTCGAGGGCTTGCCGGACATGGAGGCCTAGGGCCCATACGGATGCAGGAAGACTCCAAGGGAGGATATGACAACGAGTAGAGACCACTGCATAGGGTGGCGCGGGACTCTACGATACATGAGAACTAGTCGCTAAATAAGGAAAGTACTCGCGCAGCGAGAGCTGTATGAGTTACTACTCAAACTAGACTAGGACTCCACTCTTTCCATCCTGTAACCCTGCTCGCCAGTATATAAGGCTGGGCATGGCCCCCTCTCAAAACAGATTTGGATTCATAGACAATCTCGTAGACCCGAACAAGTCTTATTGATCAATACACAAGATCGATAAGGCGAACCTGTACTCATATTCACTCTATGTAATACAAGATCAGCAAAAGGACATAGGGTATTACTCCTAATTGGCGGCTCGAACCTGTATAAATCTTGTGTCACGTAAGCATTGAATTCATGATTCTACGAAGCAATGGCAGAAAGCTCTTGTGTGGAGAGCACCCGCGTCAACGCCTCCGCTTTATTCAGAAAGTAAATGCCTAACGGTGCTACGTAGAGATCCCAGGCGACGTGATTGAGCGCGTCACCATTCTGGATCCACATCGTTCGTCTCGTCCTCAGCAAACTCCTCTGGTATGAAGAAGAGGGAAGGCAAGGGTGAGTACTCCTGGCAGGGGTACCCAGCAAATCCCACAGTAATACCGAGAATATAAAAGCTATGGGGTCGGTCCTAGAGGGGCATTTCCTCCGTGTCAGTTCTGGTTGGCAAGTAGAAAATAAATATCAACTTGCGGTAGGACTGCCAGTTTAGCAATTTGTACACTAGTAAGGTCAACTGTACTCTTTTCCGAGAGTCACAGATATCCAGATAGATTTTATATTCTGCAGAGGTCGAACTTTTCTGTCCCGCATTCGGTCAGCCCATACCTCGTACTCAGGCGGTATTGCCCTACGAGATCCTTTCCCACCGGTGTCTTTCTCTAGACATCCTCTCCCTAGTTCTGTCCACAGATTCTACTGGGGTCTAAACAGGAGTCGCATACGTTCACAAATGGACTTTCCCTGGGTTCGGATGCATCAAAGTATATGGCAACTCTGCCAACAGGTCCTACCGACCTAGTCATTTGTGACTCATGCCGACCAGACCCAGCCCTCTGTCGAGGTATGTCTCCAGTATACCTATTGCCCATCCATGGCCGCTTGGGACCGTTTACTAAAGCGGGCTAGTGGGGTGTGGATCAAGGCCTCACATAAATAGGCATTCCCGATGGCTATACCCTTTTGGCATGCGGGGCTATACTTAGGCAATGGAAAGATTCTCCCGTGAACCGGTCCTTAGTAGTAACCAGAGTGGCTCATAGGATAGGATCCTCTGACGAGGCTACCCTTCCACTCTCCGGTCTTAAAATAAATCCTTTACTATTTAATGAAAATAATTGCTATAGCACAGGTTTTAAGTAAAGCATTTATTATAAAAATAACTTCTATAGCTGTGGGGACCCCTTACCGGGACGTCCCTTGATTACCTGGATCGGTCGCTGATACAGATCTTATCACAGATTAGTATCAGAAGAAGTAAATAACGTATAATTTTAAAACAGATTTTACACCATTTGTTTTAGCTAGCGGAGAGCGGGTAGGCACTTCATTCCCCCACCGGAATGGGCTGTAGCACCTCATCGCCCTGGAGACTTAAACCTGTGTGACAATGAAAGCAAGAGTGAGTATTCAAAATTGAATACCCAGCAAATCCCACAAATTCAATAATATAATATATTAAATTAATTAAATTGTAAAGGTTGGGCCTGGAGGGGCATTTCCTCCCTGCCAGTCCCGGTATACAAACCCGAACCTGACCAACGGTACCTTCGCCGTCTCAGGTTCCCCGTACAGAAATAGTAAAGCTAATCATCAGGGGCTTTGACTAAGTGGACTCTTGCCAGAGTCGCGGCTATCCAGATAGATTCTACACTCTGCAGAGGTCGTACTTATCTACCCCGCATTCGGTCTGTTCCCACCTCCGCGGAAGGCGGGCGTCGACCTACGAGATTCGTACCCACCGGTGACCATCGCTGGTCAGCATTCCCTAGGTCCAGCCACGTGCATACTGGGGGCTAAACAGGGGCTACTAATCATCCGCCTCGCGGATATCGACCCGGGTTTTTGAAGAGCTCATCGGGCCTCTGGCCCTCAGGGTCTCTAACCCTGTACCTAGTCAACTCGTGCCGCCCAGTCCCAGCCCTCTGTCTGGGGCTGTCTCCAGTATACCCGTTTCTCGACTTGGCGCGCGCTCGACCCGGCACTGGGCGGTCCCAGTTTGCTGGTCAGCACTCTGCGCCAATCATACGGCTTCCTTGGGATGGATTACTAGGTTCAGCTGGTGGGGTGTGAATCAAGGCCTCACATAAATAGGCATTCCCGAAGGCTATGCCTTTTCGGCATGCGAGGTTGTACTGGGCACTAGAAAGACTCTCCCGTGAACCGGTCCTTAGCTGGGATCAGAGTGGCTCTTAGGACAGAATCCCCTTCATTGGGATCTTCCTTCCACTCCCAATCAGCATCCTATGGCTACAGCGGGGCCAGGCATTCACCCACGTGATGCCTCCTCATAGCTTATGCTGCAAGAAAGGTAAACTTTAGTGATTAAGTGATATTATTGGTGAGACTTGCCTTCATTGTCGATCCTTAGTCGTTTCTTACGCGGGCGTATACCATATGTTGACCGGCCTGGGCTTTGGGTCTTCTGGAGCTTCGGCGTCTCGTCGGGCCCGGTCATGCTATCGATAAAACACGCATAAAATAACAATCAATATAACAGTACATCAACCAAATCGTAAAAGGGAAAAGGAATGGAAAAAGGCGGGGATTCGAAGGATCCTTCTAAAGGCTGAGGGTTGGATTAATAACCCATTAATTATATTTTATATAATTAATGGATTAAAGGATGAGAATAAGAGAATTATTAAATAATTCCTCGGACGATGGCTGGAGCGATGATTATCAGTATTCCGGGATTTATATGGATTTCTAGGGAATAAACCCTGAATGACTGACATGGATCTCTAGAAAACCCTTATGTGTTTGTGGGCAGCATGCCGGCTAGGGTTTCATCGGTATTTAGGGGTTTGCGGGCGGTTGGCATGGTGACGGGGTTTTAGGTGGGTGTACCGGCGGGGTTTGGGATAGCATAATGGCTAGGGTCTTACCAAAACTCCGGGTTTTGATCGGACGGCGAAATGACGTCCGTGGAGCTTAGACGGGGTTTCGGTGGGGCACTGGAAGTGTGCGACTGGGTTTTGGAGTCAGGGGGTGGATACTAGGATAATAAGCATATGAAAATGATTAGAATAATCTCTAGTATTTGTGGAAATTCCTAGGGATTTTATGGGGCTAAGACATGGGAAGGGGAATTTTCTGGGTACACCGGGGATGGCTTCTTATAGGTTAGAAATTAGCCTAATTAGATTTAGGCTCTAATGGTGTTCTAAAAAGGATTGGATGGCACTAATAGGCTTAGAAATATTCCTAGGATTTTTGGGTATTTTTGGGGAATTTTTGGAAGTGTGGAAGGGCTCTAAATACACTTGTGTGTACACTTACCGGGGTGTACCTAGCAATTAGCTAGGGGCTGACGCAGCAGGGTGGGCCGGCTGACGTGGGCTTGTGGGGCCCGCCATGCGCACTGTTCCATGGGCTAGAACCGTGGGCACGGTGGACCGCGCGCCACTGGGCCAACGGTCCAGTGGACCGCGTCCACGCGCCGAAGCGCGCGACGGATCACGGCCGTCATCCCGTGGGACCCACCTGGCGGTGGGAGAAAGCGAGAGACGGCGTCAGCGTGGCTGACGGCGTCGGCTGGCCCCACGTGGCAGCGATAGCAGGGAAGGGAGAACGGCGCCGGGTGACGGCGTTGGCGTTGGGCCCACCTGTCAGATCTATGAAGAGAGGAGGGTGACGGCGGGGTAACTGCCGGGGACGGCGGCTTCTTCCTCCCGCCGGGGCCGGGCGGCGCCGCTGCGGGCGCCATACGCACCGCCGCGGGGTTCGCCGGAAAGACGCCGGACTGGCGCTACGGCTCGCCGCCGGCTGTGCGGTTTGGCTCAGGAGGACGAGGGGGACACGGCAAGTTCGCCGGTAGCTAGCACGGGCGGTGAGAGGGAGTGGAGCGGCATGGTCGTGCACGGGGAGGAAAAGGAGAGGCTCGGCTTGGGTTATGCTTGGGAGTGTGAGGAAGGGAGGGCCTAGGGTTGCCTTTTATAGGCGGAATGGGTGCGCGGGGCGCGGCCACGTCGCCGGGAGGAAAGGAGGGTGGCCGCGGAGGTGAGGGCGCGTGGCGCCGGCGATGGCGCCGGTGATGGCGTCACGGCGGCCTCACTGCGGTGTCCAAAGGGGTGGTCGGCACCGCGCTCGCGTCGCGGTGGAGCGCGGGGGTGCGACACGCGGCGCCGGCACGTCCCCAGACGAAATCCCGGCCGCGGAGCGTGGATCGGGCGGCGGCGATGCGTCCCGGCGGCGCTCGGAGGGGAAGGAGGAGGGTGACGTAGGGGGGGAGCGGTGACGTCATGCGTGACGTCGCCCCGGCAGGCGTGGGCTGCGTGCGCGCGGAAGGCCGATTCGAGGTGGACCGCGTGGGCCGTGGGGGTCGCGGCTGGCGGCCTGCTGGGCCGAATGAGGGAGGGAGGCGCGGCGCGCGAGAGTTGGGCCGCGAGTGGGCCAAGGGAGGAGCGGGCCGCGCTGGGCGAGGGAGGGGGAGGAAGCGGCTTGGAGGGGAAATTCAGGGAGCAGGGGCAGACTTCGTAGTTGGGCTGCCAGGGTTGGTTGGGCCAGAAGGAAGGGTTTCGGCCCGGTTAACGTTTGAAATGTTTTCCTTTTTATTTGAGTTGGTTTTCAAAGGTAGTTTGAATTCAAATTCAACCCAACCTTTTTCTAGTTTGATTCTAGGGTTTTAGGGACTTCGTTTCGGCACTCAAGTTGTACAGCATCCCTTATATTTTCCCATATTTATTTATGGTTTATTATTTACATTTATTCCTTTAATTCCATAATTGTTCTCATAAATCTAAGGATTAGTCTAAATAAATCCTAATTAATTTCTACTTAACTTTGAGGGTGTCACAATAGCATAGCCAGGTAGGGAAAGTAATTCTGTGAATTAAAGTGGTATTAATGACGGGACTTGCCTTGCCCTTCGTCAGGGTCGTTTCCTAATTCTTCTTCGTAATCAGGGTCTTCTGCGTCGTTTTCGAGATCAATGTATGTAAGGACTCCAGCTATATGTTAATCACTTAAGACAATACATCAATCAAGGGTTAGAGGGGTTGATTTTACGATTGTTTGGACCCTAGGGTTTTATTGGGATTTTCCCTATTTTATTTGGGTTAAAAGCCTATTTTTGAAATTATCCTATAAGGAAAGATATTTTACTCTAGGAGTTGTAGATATGGGTTTTTGGGAAACAAGGCATTTCTAGGCTTAGGAATTATTATAGGATTTTGGGAATTTTTGGAAAGCTCTAAAGTGGAAAAATAACTTCTTGGGTGCACTAAGCCGTATGTACCTAGCAATTAACTATGGGAGAGAGAGACAGGCAGGCGAGCCCGGGAGAGTCGGTCCCACGCTGGTCACTATGCTGTGGACCCGTGGACCAGAGGCCCGCTGGGTCTATTGTCTACGTAGACCGAGTGCACGGAGGGAGGGGAGGATGGCATGGCAACTGCACTGGCGCGGCTGGTCGCTGACGCGTGGGGCATGGCAACTGCACTGGCGCGGCTGGTCGTGTGGCGCCACGTCAGGGTGCCAGCCGGGCCAGGCGGCTGCGGAGGCAGAGCGCCTCGCAAGAGCCGAGCGCGCCGACCGTTCTATGCCACGGGAAGCTCTAGGGTTTGCCGCGATGGTAGAAGGTGACACGGCATGGCGATTGGGCATGAAGACGGGCAGTGCGGCAGCTCGAGCTCGCCGGAGCTCAGGAGGCAGGCGGCGAAAAGGGGAAACACGAGGTAGGGCGCTCCTGGGCTTTGGCTACGACTTGTGCACTTGCTGCGGACGGCATGGGGGGTGCCAGCATGCTTGCGCGTGGGGAGAAAGGGCTGAGGGCGGCCGGTGGCTCACCGGAGCGCGGTGGCGGTGCACAGGAGCCGGCAGTGCTTGGCGGTGGCATGTGAAGGGGCGGGAAAAAGGCCAGAAATGAGGCGGTGGAGCGGCGGTGCACTTACCGTAGTGCGGCGAGCGAGAAAAATGGCCGGCGGGTTCGGTCGGCGTGCGGCGGCGGCGAAGCGTGCTCGGCGGTGCACCGGTGTGGGTGCGTGCGTGTGCATGTGGAGGGGATAGAGGGCAGGGAGAGGCGCGGAGGGCTATTTATAGCCCGAAGAGGGTGCTCCGGGGCTCCTCCGGCCCTCTCCGTGGCCGGTCACGTAGCGGGGAGGCGGCGTCTGACGATGACACGCGTGCACGGCGGCGAGCTCGGCGCGGAGCCGAGGGGCGTGGTCGGTGCCGCACCCGCGTCGCGCTGCAGCGGGGAGGCGGTGACACGCGTAGTGCGTCTCGCCCTAGGCTCCATCCGCGCCGGTCGGCGTAGATCGGGCGGCGGAGGCGCCGACATGGGCGCGTCGGCGAGGGGAGGGGAAGGGGGGAAGAATGGGTGACACCGGCGTGACGTCACCCCGGCTGGCGTGGTGGGCCATGTTGGGCCGTGCGCATGGGGAGAGAGAGGGACGGCGCGCTGGGCTGGGCCGGAGGGAAAGGCGGGGAGGAGCTAGGCCAGCGGAAGGTTTCGGCCCGGGGTAAGTTTTCCTTTTTCTTTTTCCTTTTCTTTTTCTATTTAGGGTTTGAATTTGAATTCTAATTCAAATTCAATTTGGGTTTATAGGTAAAGTTTGTGCTCTAGAATTATTCTAGGGTTAGATCAAACATATGCACATGGTTGGTTTTGAAAATAAACTAATGCATAAATACTCCCTCCGTCCACAAAAGAATGCAATTCTCGTTTCCCAAAAAAATTTGGAATCTTACGTTTGACCAACTACAAATAAAAAATATCAGTGTTTATAATATTAAATATATATCATTAGATTCGTTACAAAATATAGTTTCAAAATAAATTTATCTAGAGTCATAAATATGAAAACAACTCCGTAAAAACTTGGTCAAACGTGAGCTACTTTAACTGACACGCAACCCATAGTTGCATTCTTTCTTGGACGGAGGGAGTATTTTCCAATGCATAACCCTATTTGAATAATTCTAATTTTAATTATTATAATTTTCCTAAATTCTTTTTAAATGCTTTTAAAATTCTATGGTGTTACATCTTGCTTCTTGACTCCATAGCCACACCTTTCTTTTCTCATCGCTAAGAGAATTCTCGTGATAGGGTTGGGTTCCTACCCCTTCTTCAGTTTGCCATTTGTGAAGCCAGTAGGTGTAATCGCTAGGAGAATCCTCGTGATGACCTTCACCGCGTCCCGGAAGGCAACTGATCAAGGGGGGTTAATAGTATGCCCTTTGCCCGTCAGCCAAGATGAAGGAGTTGAAGCGCATCGCAAGTCCGGCGCGTAGCAAGGAAAGCTCTGATAGATTTGCTGTTGTTCTGAAGCGTCCCCACATAAGCAGAGACTAAATGTGATACAAATATCAGTCCCAGGAGGCTGATACACATTTATTCCACAGATGGTTCAGTCATCGTGCGACCTCAAAGGGGCACGGCACTCGATACAAACGATAATAGTAACCAAGATTACAACAATAAATAACCAGAGAAAAACTAAAACTGGATCTAGCCCTATCTCGGCGAGGAACAGTGGAAGCATCTTGGAAGGGACCACACCACAGGCAACGTCGGGTGCGGACACGACCTCTACTCGAACTCCTCAGGGACAAAGTCCGGATCCTCCTCTGTTGCAACAAAATAGGGGGTGAGTACAAAAGTACTCAACAAGTCCAACCACGTCCACGGAGGGGGAATATAAAGATTATGCACAGGAATAATTCAAGGATACGGCTAAGGTTTAATTTGCGTAAAAGCTAGATTTTATGCAAGGGTTTATTTTTAAACAGATTTTCGTAAAAACAGTTTTTAATATCAAGTGGGTTGATCCTCCACAAAGGATCCACATTTTATGCTACCGGACTCCCCGTCCGCCGTAGCTCACGGCACACCTGCCGGACACCTTCCAAAACACTCACGCCAAAAGATCCCATCATTTCCCAATACTAGTTTCAGGCCCAAGCCGTGACTCATCCAATACCGTGGATACGGCTATTCGAATAGATTTTAACTCTGCAGAGGTTGTACACTTAACCCACCCCAACGGTTTCCGCAACACGAACACCGAAATGCCGGCGCGGACCATGTCAAAGCCATACCACACCATAGCTAAGCCGGACTAGCCAATATGGAAGCAACCAAGGGGTCCATGTCCTCCCAACGAGGCATGACCGGGACGTAACTCACATAGATCGTACTCCTGCTCCTTGTTCTTCCATTGCTCACAGCTCACCCATTGGCTAACCGACCAACTAGTGGGATTTATGCTAAGCCGTTGCCACATACAACGGTAGGGCGGTAGCACTAAACTGGGCCAGGCTAGATGACAATCAACTCGGTCCTTAAAATAATGACAAGATGGATATCTCCTCATCCCGCTCAGCCACACAGGCACGAGCTCACCAATTTGGTGTTTCACACAGAACACACCATCCATCCCATCGGTTCCATCATTATTTCATTTTCACCGAAAACCACCCTTTTCTTTTAAACACTCACACCATTCTTTATTTTAAAACACATGAGTATTTGCAATATGATAGTGGTAAGAGTAACAGATCCTAAGCGTCTCTAGCACGGCTATCATCCAAACAGAGCAAGTCATATTTAATGATAACCTAGGTGATCAAGGAATATTCATAGCAATCAAGGGGTGGCTATCCAACCGGGTCTTGCAATAAAACAATGCATTTTATAAATAGGCCAATAGGTTGTGTTTGTAAAACATAGGATAAATATGCATCAAAGGACGGGATTGAACTTGCCGTCGTCGAAGTCGTCCGGAAGCGCCTGCTCGCGGTACGGGTCCTCGGGCTCCGGCTCGCGGTACTCGCCTGCGTACTCCGGCTCGTGGTACGGTCCTCCGAACTCTTCGCGAGGCTGCTCCTCGGTCACTCCGTGGTCTACGGTACACACAAGCAAGCATATATTAAATAAAAGAAAAGAAAAACGAAAAAGGATTTTAAATGAGCTCGGAAAAGAGGAATAGGAAATAAATCATAGAAAGATTATTTTTGGGAGATTTTTGTATAGCTCGGCCGGAATATAAGTGGAAAGGGCGTGGTCGAATTTGGAGAGAAACGGGTGAAGTTTGGCGCATAAAATGATGCGTCAAAGGGTGATTAGGGGTAGTTTAAAGGGATAAGGACTGATTTGTAACTATTTTTTTAGAAAGATGGGGGCTATCTGCGATTCTGATAAAAGGTGGAAGGACCTGTTCGTAATATTTAAAAGGTGTGAGGCTGGTTTAGAACGGCCAGGGGCCTGTTTGTGAATATCTATAAGGGTGGAGGGGGATTTCTAGAAAAGGACAAGAGTGGAGGGGTTCTTTGGATAAAATGGAATAAGGCAGGGGGTTTTAACCAAAACGACCATCTTCTTCCCTGCTCTCGATCCAGAACAGAGGAGAGGGAGGGGTGAGGCCGGCGGGTGGTGGCCGGCGCCGATTCCGGCGCTCCGGGACTCGCCGGCGGCCGGTGAGTGGGGGAAAATGGGGAGGGAAGCGAGGGGGACTCATTCCCCTCCTTACCTCGGGCTGAGATGGCTCGAGGAGGCGGCGCCCCTGCAGCGGGCGGAGCAGGAGGTGGCGGCGGCTATGGTGGCGCAGTGGTGGCAGCAGCGGCTCGGGCGACGCTCTGGGAGATGGAGGGGGTGGTGGAGCTCGGTGGTGGTGGTGGAGTGGAGCAGCGAGGGAGGGCGAAGGCGGCTTTTATAGGCGGCGCGAGGGGGAGCACGACCGGCAATGGTGGGGGCCGGTTCGGCCGGGGGGTCGTCGTCAGCGCTGTGCTTGCGTCGCGCGCACAGGAAGGCGGAGACCGTGGCAGGGCGTCGCGGCGTGGCTGGTGGGGCCGCGGAGCAGGGCGGCACGGTAGCGGTCGGCGAGCAGGGGCGGCGGCGAGTGGGGCTGGCGGCCGGGGCGGCACGGCGCTGGCGGCCAGGTCGTCGCGGCTGCTGTGCGGCCGTCGCCGGGCACAGGGCGCGCGCGTGCAGCGGATGGAGGAGGCAGAGGAGCAGGGAGGGGCGGCGGTGTGGAGCAGAGAGAGGAGGAGGTGCTGGTGGCATGCGGGAGGAGGAGGAGAAGGAAGGAGAAGGAAGGAGGAAGAAGGAAAGGAAGGAAAAGGAAAAAGGAAAAAGGGAAAAAGAAAAAGCAAAAGAGGAAAAGAGAGAGAGATTTTCGACGTCGATCGCGGGATTGGTCGGGCACGCGCGACGGGAAAAACGAGGGAGCGAGGGACTTTGTCGGTGTCGGTACCGGGACGACGAATATTCGTCGGGAACAATTGAGCTCGAAGAAAAGAATCTTGAAAATAAATTTTTATCGAGTGATTTAATTTGGTAATTTTCCGGATGTTACAAACCTACCCCACTTAAAATGAATCTCGTCCTCGAGATTCGGCTGAATCCTTAAAGAGATGGGGGAATTCTTTCTTTAACGCATCTTGCGTTCCCAGGTGGCCTCTTTCTCGCCATGTCTGCTCCACTGAACTCGGCACATCCGTACCGTGGAATTTCTTGTGTGCTTGGTGACAGTATCCAAGATTTTGACGGGTACTTCCTGGTATCTGAGGTCCTTCTCAAATCTATTGTTTCCACCGGTATATGTTCCTCTTCGGGTACTCTCAAACATTTTCTGAGCTGGGAAACGTGAAACACTGGATGGATGTCTGACAATTCCTTGGGGAGTTGAATGCGGTATGCTACGGCTCCAACCCTTTCAAGCACCTGGTACGGTCCAATGTATCGAGGGGCTAACTTTCCCTGAATTTGAAACCTGCGGGTCCCTCTAATCGGGGAAACCTTGAGATATACATAATCTCCCACTTCAAAACTTAATTCCCTTCTGTGCTTGTCTGAGTAACTCTTCTGACGGGACTGAGCAGCCTTTAGCTTCTCTCTGATTTCGGCTACCTTATCTTCTGCTTCTTTTATAAAGTCTGGTCCGACCAAGGTACGCTCCCCTACTTCTGACCACATCAAAGGGGTTCTGCACTTCCTTCCATAGAGAGCTTCAAACGGTGACATGCCTAACTGGCTTGATAACTGTTGTTGTAAGAGAACTCTGCATAGGGCAAACTCCGTTCCCAGTCTTTCCCATAGGTCAGGGCACAAGCCCGTAACATGTCTTCCATAATCTGATTTACTCTTTCCGTCTGGCCGTCTGTCTGTGGGTGATAAGCTGAGCTAAATCTAACTTGGTTCCCATGGCTTTATGTAAACCTTTCCAAAACTTGGAGGTGAACTGTGTCCCTCTGTCTGAGACAATTCTGCTCGGTACTCCGTGTAGCTTTACTATGTTCTCCACATAAAGCTTCGCTAAATTTTTGCCTCCATAGTTGATCTGTACGGGTAAATAATAGGCCACTTTGGTGAGTCGGTCCACTATCACCCATATAGAGTCATTTCCCTTTTTACTCTTGGGCAATCCAACCACAAAATCCATACCAATCTCGTCCCATTTCCAAACCGGGATAGGCAATGGTTGCAACAAGCCTGCCGGTTTCTAGTGCTCGGCTTTGACTCGCTGGCAAATGTCGCATTGGGCGATGAACTGGGCGATCTCTGCTTTCATCCCATTCCACCAGTATTTCTGTTTCAAATCCATATACATTTTGGTGGCTCCGGGGTGAATAGAGTAAGGTGAGCTGTGGGCTTGATCCATGATGGTCTGCCGAAAATTCCCTTGCTTAGGCATACAAATTCTATCCTTGTACCATAGGGTTCCCTTTGCATCCACTCTAAAATCTGGGGCTTTATTTTCTCCCGTGTGGTTACGAATTTTTACCAAGTCTGGGTCTGATCCCTGGGCCTTCCTGATGTCTTCTTCTAAGGTGGGCTGCACTGTTAGCTGCGGGCAAGACTTAGGAGATACAATGTGCATGTTAAGCCGAGCCATTTCTTCTTGTAGATGGGCATTCTTGGGTGCATAGGTCTTTCTGCTTAGGGCATCTGCCACAACATTGGCCTTGCCGGGGTGGTAATGAATTTCCAGATTGTAATCCTTGATAAGCTCTAACCATCTTCTCTGTCTTAAATTCAGATCTGGCTGGGTGAATACATACTTCAAGCTCTTGTGATCCGTGTAGATCTCACACTTATTTCCAATTAAGTAGTGTCTCCAAATCTTCAGGGCATGAACCACGGCTGCTAATTCCAAGTCATGGGTGGGATAATTCTGCTCATGGGGCTTAAGCTGGCGGGAGGCATATGCTACTACCTTCCCATCCTGCATAAGTACACATCCTAACCCATTTCGGGAAGCGTCACAGTATATGACAAAGTCCCGCTGAATATCTGGCAAGGTCAGTATCGGGGCTGAGGTCAGTGTCTTCTTTAGTTCTTGAAAGCTTCTTTCACACGACTCTGTCCAGACGAACTTCTTTTCTTTCTTGAGTAGCTCGGTCATGGGTCTTGCTATCTTGGAAAATCCTTCTATAAACCTCCGATAATATCCGGCTAATCCCAGGAAACTTCTTATCTCGTTCACATTAGTAGGTTGTTGCCAGTTTGACACTGCTTCTACCTTCTCAGGATCAACGGCCACTCCTTCTGCTGTTAGTATGTGGCCAAGAAAGGCTACCTTCTCAAGCCAAAATTCACATTTGCTAAACTTGGCATACAGCTTGTGTACTCTCAGCTTTTCTAAGATCACTCTCAGGTGATGCTCGTGCTCTTGGGCACTCTTGGAATAGATAAGTATGTCATCAATGAAAACGACAACAAACTTATCCAATTCTTCCATAAACACTTTGTTGATGAGATTCATAAAGTATGCCGGGGCATTAGTCAGTCCAAAAGACATCACTGTGAATTCATACTGCCCGTATCGTGTTACGAATGCTGTCTTGGGGGTGTCGCTTTCTCTGATCTTAAGCTGATAATATCCTGACCTTAAATCAATCTTGGAGAAATACTTGGCTCCTTTCAGCTGATCAAACAGGTCATCTATTCTGGGCAGTGGATACTTGTTCTTGATGGTTACCTCATTTAAGGACCTATAATCCACACACATCCGCATACTTCCGTCCTTCTTCTTCACAAATAGAACGGGTGATCCCCACGGGGATGAGCTAGGTCTGATGAATCCTTTCTCCTGAAGGTCTCTCAACTGCTCTTTCAACTCTGCTAGTTCTGCTGCGGCCATTCGGTATGGTCTCTTGGCTATAGGAGATGTCCCTGGGATAAGGTCAATAATGAACTCTATGTCCCTATCTGGCGGCATTCTGGGGAGTTCTTCTAGAAACACATCTGGGTATTCACACACTACTGGAACTTCTGCTATGGTTTTGGCCTCCAAAGTATAAACCATTGGGTCTGATCTTGTTTCTCGGGTGTGGCAAGTTACTTGGACTCCTTCAGGGCTGGTTAGTTGTATGGTCCTAGCGGCACATCCTATAAGGCCGTCATGCTGGGTCAGCCAGTCTATTCCAAGTATTACATCTATCCCCTTGGACTTGAGTACTACCAAATCAGCTAGAAACTCTACCCCACTTAAAATAATCCTTACCCTAGAACAACCTAGCTCACATTCGATGTCGGCTCCAGGTGTTCGGGTTAACAGGGGTAACTTTAGTAGTACTGTAGGTATATTGTGCTTATTCACAAAACTTGATGATATGAAGGAATGTGATGCTCCAGAATCAAATAAAACTGTGGCAAGTACTAAGCTGACTAAAAACTCACCAAGTACTACGCCCTGAGCTCCTTGAGCCTCCTGCGCGTTGATGTGGTTGACGCGGGCTCGTCCATAGGACTGCTGGGGCTGCCTCATCTGCTGGTTGTAGGTGTTGTTGCCGGGGTTGTTGCTGCGGACGGGCACACGGTTGGCACCTGATAGAGCTGGCTTCGGTCCATTCACCGAGTTGGAGTACATTGGGGCTGCTGGCTTGTTACTGGCATAGGGGCAGTTGGCCACATAATGCCCGGTCTCACGGCAGTTGAAACAAGCCCTGTTGTTGTTGCTGGCCTGACTGGCACTACCCTGTGGGGCTTTGGCAATCTGGCTTCTGAAGGTGGGGTTGGTGACCTGTGAGCCTGAGGCTCGGGACTGAGTGTGGTACTGTATCGGCGTCTGGGATCTGGGTGGTGGGGGGTTATAGCTCTTGACCCTCTGGAAGCGGTCCTGCTGGCGAGCCTTGTTCTCTAGGAACTTGCGCTTGAGATCTTTCTTCTCATCCGCCTTGGCCCTTTCAGTGAGAATGGCCCTGTTCATCAGTGTGTTGAAGTCTGGGTAAATCTGGGGAGTGAGCAGAGTCCTGAGCTCTGGGTCCAGGCCTTTCATGAACATCTCCTGCTTCTTCTCATCCCTGTCCACTTCTTCTGGTGCATAGCGGGCTAACTCCATGAACCGGTAGGTGTACTCTTCCACAGTCTTGTTGCCTTGCTGCAGTGCCCGGAACTCATCTGCCTTGCGCTTCATGGTGGCTGCGGGGATATGGTAGCGACGGAACTCATCCACAAAATCCCTCCAGGTGATGACAGTGGCATCTGGGGCGGCTGCGCAGTAGTTTTCCCACCATGCGAGAGCATTCCCAACAAGTTGATGGGTGGCCAGGAGTACTTTGTCACGATCTTCACAGTGGAGTGGTTCCAACTTCCTCTGAATCACCCTCAGCCAATCATCAGCATCCAGTGGGTTGGTGGACCCGCCAAAGGTAGGTGGCTTGGTCCTGATGAACTCTGACAGTTTCTCATTCATACTCTGCCCACGGGGCCTCTGGTTGGCGATGGCCTTGACCACAGCTTCCATTATCAGATTCTGATTGTTCACCACCTGCAGCCAATCAGCGGCACGTGGAAGTGGCGCTTGCTCTGGCCCAACCTGACTTTCCTCCCTCCTTTCCTGGTTCACTTCATCCTGGTGCTCACCATGGGGTGCACTCTGCACGTTGTTGCTAGCAGCCGGGACTCGGCTCCGGGAAGCCCTGGGTCCACGCGTGTTGACCATCTGCAGATTTAGAGGACATATAAGAGACTAGGATTTGGAATTTTAGTGATGTTTAAGTTATTTAATTCGTAAAAACAGAAAGGCAGAATCCTCCTCCTGCTGACAAGCACAGAGTCTAGCAATACAACAAGCACAAACGATTTTATTTCTTTGAAGGGGGGTACAACACTTGGACAAGCCAAAACACGAACTACACGACCGGGGTACAATGACACAACTGGGGTACAACTACGCAACTGGGGTACAACTCTAAACTTCGGACCGTGACGGCTTCAATCCTTGGGGTGACTGGGTGCACACTACTCGCGGGGCGATCCTTCTTCCGGGGCGGAGTGTTCTTCCAGGGGAATGAGCAGTTCGTCGTCTTCTGGGATCCCATTTTCCTGGGGCTGTGCAGGGGCTCCTTCTTCGGCGGGTGCTGCTGGTTCCCCGGCACCTCCGGGTGTGCTTGGCGAAGTTCTACTAGGTCCTCCCCATCTTGCAATGGGGGTCCCAAGTAGGATCCGGGCTTCTCCGACTACCGGGACGGGCGTCCCGCTTCTGGCCCAATCTTGCATGCTCCGGTCCTGAGCCTGTCTGAGACTCTCATGCGCGACAGCTTCACTGCTTATGGCTGCCGCGGTCCTTGCTTCGGCTTGAGCCACCCGGACTTGGTACATCCTCACTGCGAGTTCAGCTTGCTCGGCTCGGCCAATTTGTTCCCTTAGGAACCCAGCTTGCTCGTTGAAAAGCCTATCCAAGGAGACGAGATAGGCGACCACAGTGGTACAACAGGTCATCTTGATGACGGCGGCGTTCCAGGTTCCTCATGCGGGCCAGCCAGACTGGGGTCCTGACAGCCGAGGGAAAGAGTCTCATCGGTGTGGAGATGAGGTGCTCTTCGAAGATCCGACACAGGTAGCGGAGGGCCTTCCTGATAGCCAAAGGGTAGGTATCCTGATGTCGAAATCCCGTAGCGGTCACCCTCCATGGCTCAATATCAGGGTAGCGGGTGCTTCTGGCAACAGAAAGGATCACCCTACAGCGGAGAGTGCCAAGATGCTCGTACTCCCTGCTGTAGTACCTCGGGCGCTCGGTGATACCAAGACGCTCCAGGGAGTTGATCAAAAGGCGGGGAAAACCCGGCTCTTCCTGGCAAACACCATGGGTCCATCCTTCCTCGGCCATCTGAAAGTAAGGATAAGGTGAACAACTTGTTTCTCATAAAAGCTAGTGTACAACATGAAGGCACAAGATTTTGACTCGACAACTAGGTTGGGTACATCCATTTATTAAGAAGAAAACTCTAGTCTAGATAAACTAATCTACTCTCAAGGGGAATCCTCCTCGCTCCAGCAACGGCGCTTCTTTGGGGGTAGCAGTTGCCCTACTAGCCAGTCTTCGGTCTGCGTACCCCTATCCCAATGGGTTTCCTCGGGCTCATCCTCTAGCAGTCCCTTTTCTCTCCGGTACGCTTCGAGGCGTTCCTTCTCCTGAGCTTCCTTCTTCCTTATGTCCTGGAGAGTGGCTAGGTAACTCTCCGCTTGCCTTTCAGCTTTGGCGGTTTCCTTTCGTTGTTCTTCTATCTCGTGTTCTGCCTTCTCCGCCCTACGGATCTGGTGCTTCAACTGCGCTGCCTGCTCGATGTAAAGACGATCTAAGCCGGCAAGGTAGGTGGATAGGTGGGTGACGGTGTCTTCTAGGTCTTCTTCATCCCTTCCGAGTCTTCTCATCTGATCAATCCACGAGCGTCCTCTTCCTCCGGTAGGTGGGAAAAATCCCATAGGACTCTCTCGAAGATGACGCCAGTAGACAACGCGCAGACGTCGCAGGACTTTACGGGCAGCCTTTCGGTAAGTGTCCGAGAAGCAAAAGCCCGTGGTGATGATGGTCCAAGGATCCACGTCGGGGTAGAGGGTGCTCTTCCCCACAAAGATCCTTACGTCACACCGAAGGGTGCCTCTGGAGTCATACTCCCGGTACATGTACTCCGGTACGTCTGAAACTCCGACGCGCTCCAGGCTGAGTAGCATCAACTTAGGAAAACCTGGCTCTGCAAAGCAGATTCCTTCGTTCCATCCGTCGTCAGCCATCTGGAACAGGACAAGGACTCAAGGTCAGTGTCTGTGCTGGGAAGGTTTAGCTAAGAAGGGCTTTCTAAAGGTTTCGGTCCTAATGGTCGCGTCCTACAGCCAACGATGGCTCTGATACCACCTGAAGCGTCCCCACATAAGCAGAGACTAAATGTGATACAAATATCAGTCCCAGGAGGCTGATACACATTTATTCCACAGATGGTTCAGTCATCGTGCGACCTCAAAGGGGCACGGCACTCGATACAAACGATAATAGTAACCAAGATTACAACAATAAATAACCAGAGAAAAACTAAAACTGGATCTAGCCCTATCTCGGCGAGGAACAGCGGAAGCATCTTGGAAGGGACCACACCACAGGCAACGTCGGGTGCGGACACGACCTCTACTCGAACTCCTCAGGGACAAAGTCCGGATCCTCCTCTGTTGCAACAAAATAGGGGGTGAGTACAAAAGTACTCAACAATTCCAACCACGTCCACGGAGGGGGAATATAAAGATTATGCACAGGAATAATTCAAGGATACGGCTAAGGTTTAATTTGCGTAAAGCTAGATTTTATGCAAGGGTTTATTTTTTAAACAGATTTTCGTAAAAACAGTTTTTAATATCAAGTGGGTTGATCCTCCACAAAGGATCCACATTTTATGCTACCGGACTCCCCGTTCGCCGTAGCTCACGGCACACCTGCCGGACACCTTCCAAAACACTCACGCCAAAAGATCCCATCATTTCCCAATACTAGTTTCAGGCCCAAGCCGTGACTCATCCAATACCGTGGATACGGCTATTCGAATAGATTTTAACTCTGCAGAGGTTGTACACTTAACCCACCCCAACGGTTTCCGCAACACGAACACCGAAAATGCCAGCGCGGACCTGTCAAAGCCATTACCACACCATAGCTAAGCCGGACTAGCCAATATGGAAGCAACCAAGGGGTCCATGTCCTCCCTACGAGGCATGACCGGGACGTAACTCACATAGATCGTACTCCTGCTCCTTGTTCTTCCATTGCTCACAGCTCACCCATTGGCTAACCGACCAACTAGTGGGATTTATGCTAAGCCGTTGCCACATACAACGGTAGGGCGGTAGCACTAAACTGGGCCAGGCTAGATGACAATCAACTCGGTCCTTAAAATAATGACAAGACGGATATCTCCTCATCCCGCTCAGCCACACAGGCACGAGCTCACCAATTTGTGTTTCACACAGAACACACCATCCATCCCATCGGTTCCATCATTATTTCATTTTCACCGAAAACCACCCTTTTCTTTTAAACACTCACACCATTCTTTATTTTAAAACACATGAGTATTTGCAATATGATAGTGGTAAGAGTAACAGATCCTAAGCGTCTCTAGCACGGCTATCATCCAAACAGAGCAAGTCATATTTAATGATAACCTAGGTGATCAAGGAATATTCATAGCATCAAGGGGTGGCTATCCAACCGGGTCTTGCAATAAAACAATGCATTTTATAAATGGGCCAATAGGTTGTGTTTGTAAAACATAGGATAAATATGCGTCAAAGGACGGGATTGAACTTGCCGTCATCGAAGTCGTCCGGAAGCGCCTGCTCGTGGTACGGGTCCTCGGGCTCCGGCTCGCGGTACTCGCCTGCGTACTCCGGCTCGTGGTACGGTCCTCCGAACTCTTCGCGAGGCTGCTCCTCGGTCACTCCGTGGTCTACGATACACACAAGCAAGCATATATTAAATAAAAGAAAAGAAAAACGAAAAAGGATTTTAAATGAGCTCGGAAAAGAGAATAGGAAATAAATCATAGAAAGATTATTTTTGGGAGATTTTTTATATCTCGGCCGAATATAAGTGGAAAGGGCGT